>VBSK01000043.1:0-204072 GCA_006112555.1 Tuber indicum | reverse complement strand
GACTGACGAAAGGTGCCCAAACTGACGCTTCAGAGGAGGGCGGGTACCAGGATAGGAAACGAGACAAAACAGAAGGTAGGGCCCCACTTGCAATGGGTGTGACCGCCAACCACCATCCGTAACCACAACCGACCCCTGCGCTAGACCAAGCGTGGCCCGGCAACCAATCGCCCCACACCACCCCGGGCAGAAGTTCACCCGCACCAGGAGGTAAAAGATTTCAGGGTCAAAGCCATCTCCACAGTAAAGCGAAGAGGTGACGCCTGACTGAACCACCGTAAATGCCACAAGGACGTAAACTCCAAGGGAACGGTGATAAACGACATCGTAGGATTCCGACCGTGGGTAGATAGACGAAGGGCGGGGCCCGGCGAGGCCCTCGTCCCTTAAGGAATGATGCGATCGGTATGACGTGTTGATACTTGGGAAGGTCATCAGTCTAACCCAAGGGCGTTTTGTATCGTGAACACTAAGGACTCTGTTAAAAACCCAACAAGAAACATGAGCTGGCCCAAAGAACGACACGGGTGTTTCCCCCCCACAGCAATGTTCAAATCCCCATCCTCCGAACGCGAAACTCTGCGAGTAGACGAGTAGACAGAGAAGCCGAAGTCTTTTTACCGAAGGAGGGCTCGTAGACGCCAAAGTGTGAAGAGGCTCGAAGCGAAATCATCGTGAGAATCAAACAACAACGAGGAGGCGAAAACAAGTAACCACGACGCTCCACCAACAACAACCTCAACACCAAAGACCCCAGGAACTACTGAGCGAACTCAGATATCTCCCCCAGAATCCGAGGATCAGAAAGCTATCGTGGGCGCGAAAGGAACGCTACCGAGGCGGAGCGAAGATAGAAGTAAGGAAATTACTTAGAACATTCAATCTAATTTATTTATACTTGTACCGCCGACTCCGGCATATGACAAGTCCCCGCCGGCACAGGGTTAGCGCAAACCGGAACTACCACTAACTACGAACAAACCAAACCTCCGACCCCGTACCTCAAACATGCCCGCGCCATGCCCACAACACGAACACTAAATACAAAGCCGTCAACGGTAAAGAAAGTCCTGCTCGCCCCCGCATCCGAAGTACCTCTGGTATGGCACAAACCGCAGCCCCCGTAGCCAGTCCGCATCATTCCTGAGCAAGGAGTACGAGGGGCGAACCCACGAATACCGAGATAAACAGGTGACAGGCAGGACCCAGGCCGAAGCCCAAAGCCGAAGGGGTGTCCGACAAAGGCAAGTTCCCCGTACAAAAACAAAAATCCACTACCGCCCGGTCTGAATACCGTCCCACAATCCCTCCTCCACAGTAGAAAACCAACAACAATTTATCAACACAGGTGGCGCAATGGCAGAGAGGTTACGACCAACTTGTCCGTAACTCGCATCCGCACGCCAGGCCGTCGACCCTATGAACCCACTTTGCCAAGTGCCTCCGAAGAGCGTAATGGTGAGGAGGACCTGTACCCGTTACCCGTAACTCCAAACCAACAACTCAAACAAAAGAAATACATAGAGGTGGTGACAGACCGGCAAGGTCAGTAGGGCCTATCTCCTACCCGTGGTGCCATGCCCCCGCCAGCCAAACCCGCAACCGAACCAAAGAAACCAAACAAGCTCCACAGAACCCAGCACGCAAGACCCAAACAAGTCCAACCCAGAGGTCACAACCCACTATCCGCACAGGTGGCCATCAGCCTGCCGGTCCGACAGGAAGCTTTGCAGCACTCAGCAGCTTAACCTTAACAGCCCGAGCCAGCTGGAAACCCTTAATTAGACCTCGCCCAACCTGACGCAGGCCCTACCGGTGCTCGCAGGTGTCTCTCCCCGCCAAGTCAGCCCCCCCAAGCCCTACACACCAGGCACCGCAGCTCCCATCCAGCCCCCTCAGCCCCTCGGGCAGATCAACCGCCCGACAGCCACAGGACAGCCAACACCTGACCCCACCAAGCAGCCACTGATCTTGGCCACAACAGCAGAGCCCCCACCCCCAGTACCGACAGCCGAGGGGGGCCACCAGGACGAACCCGGGGCCACAGCATAACGGGCCACCTCCCGAAGGCAACGGCCACAGCCCCAACCCGCCCGAACCGAAGTCCAGACAAGCCGAGAAAGAAAAACCAGGGAACCCGCAGGCCCCCAAGGTGGGCCCCAAAGGGCCACACTGTAGACCGACGAAAGGTGCCCAAACTGACGCCTCAGAGAGGGCGGGTACCAGGATAGGAAACGAGACAAACAGAAGGTAGGCCCCACTTGCAATGGGTGTGACCGCCAACCACCATCCGTAACCACACCGACCCCTGCACTAGACCAAGCGTGGCCCGGCAACCAATTGCCTCACACCACCCTGGGCAGAAGTTCACCCGCCACAGGAGGTAAAAGAATTTCAGGGTCAAAGCCATCCCCACGTAGAAGCGAGGAGGAGACACCTGACTGAACCACCGTAACTGCCACCTGAACCGAAATCAGGGGAACGGTGATAAACGACATCGTAGGATTCCGTCCGTGATAATAGTAGACGAAGGGCGGGGCCGGCGAGGCCCCCGTCCCTTAAGGAATGATGCGATCGGTACGACGTGTTGATACTAGGGAAGGTCATCAGTCTAACCCAAGGGCGTTTTGTATCGTGAACACTAAGGACTCTGTTAAAACCCAACAAGAAACATGAGCTGGCCCAAAGAACGACACGGGTGTTTCCCCCCACAGCAATGTTCAAATCCCCCATCCCCCGAACGCGAAACTCTGCGAGTAGACAATAGACAGAGAAGCCGAAGTCTTTTTACCGAAGGAGGGCTCGTAGACGCCAAAGGTGAAGAGGCTCGAAGCGAGATCATCGTGAGAATCAAACAACGACGAGGAGGCGAAAACAAGTAACCACAACGCGAAACCGCCAAACAACAGAACCTCAACACCAAAGACCCCAGGAACTACTGAGCGAACTCAGATATCTCCCCCAGAATCAAAGGCATCGAAGGACTATCGTGGTCCGAAAGGAACGCTACCGAGGCGGAGCGAAGATAGAAGTAAGGAAATTACTTAGAACATTCAATCTAATTTATTTATACTTGTACCGCCGACTCCGGCATACGACAAGTCCGCGCCGGCACAGGGTTAACGCGAACCGGAACTACCACTAACTACGAACAAACCAAACCTCCGACCCCGTACCTCAAACATGCCCGCGCCATGCCCACAACACGAACACTAAATACAAAAGCTATCAACGGTAAAGAAAGTCCTCCCCGCCCCCGCATCCGAAGTACCTCTGGTATGGCACCAACCGCAGCCCTTGTAGCGAGTCCGCATCATTCCTGAACAAGGAGTACGAGGGGCAAACCCACGAATACCAAGATAAACAGGCGACAGGCAGGACCCAGGCCGAAGCCCCAAAGCCGAAAGGGTGTCCGATAAAGGCAAGTTCCCCGTACAAAAACAAAATTCCACTACCGCCCGGTCTGAATACCGTCCCGCAACCCCTCCCCCACAGTAGAAAACCAACAACAATTTATCAACACGGGTGGCGCAATGGCAGAGAGGTCACGACCAACTTGTCCGTAACTCGCATCCGCACGCCAGGCCGTCGACCCTATGAACCCACTTTGCCAAGTGCCTCCGAGGAGCGTAATGGTGAGGAGGACCTGTACCTGTTACCCGTAACCCCAAAACAAAACCATAAACAAAGGAAATACATAGAGGTGGTGACAGACCGGTAAGGTCAGTAGGGCCTATCTCCTACCCGTGGTGCCATGCCTCCGCCAGCCAATCCCGCAACCAGACCAAAGAAACCAAACAAGCTCCCCAGAACCCAGCACGCAAGACCCAAACAAGTCCAACGCAGAGGTCACAACCCACTATCCGCACAGGTGGCCATCAGCCAGCCGGTCCGTCAGGAAGCTTTACAGCACTCAGCAGCTTAACCTTAACAGCCCAAGCCGTCTGGAAACACTTAATTAGACCTCGCCCAACCTGACGCAGGCCCGACCGGTGCTCGCAGGTGTCTCTCCCCGCCAAGTCAGCCCCCCCCAAGCCCCACACACCAGGCACCGCAGCTCCCATCCAGCCCCCTCAGCCCCTCGGGCAGATCAACCGCCCGACAGCCACAGGACAGCCGATACCCGACCCCGCCGGGCAACCACCGTCTTGGTCGCACCAACAGAGTCCCAACCCCCAGCACCACATAGCCGAGGGGGGCCACCAGGACGAACCCGAGGCCACAACATAAAGGGTCGCCACCCGAAGGCAACGGCCACAACCCCAACCCGCCCGAACCAAAGTCCAGTCAGGCCGAGAAGGAAACCAGGGAACCCGCAGGCCCCCCAAGGTGGGCCCCAAAGGGCCACACTGTAGACTGACGAGAGGTGCCCAAACTGACGCTTCAGAGAGGGCGGGTACCAGGATAGGAAACGAGACAAACAGAAGGTAGGCCCCACTTGCAATGGGTGTGACCGCCAACCACCATCCGTAACCACACCGACCCCTGCACTAGACCAAGCGTGGCCCGGCAACCAATCGCCCCACACCACCCCGGGCAGAAGTTCATCCGCACCAGGAGGCAAAAGATTTCAGGGTCAAAGCCATCCCCACGTAGAAGCGAAGAGGTGACACCTGACTGAACCACCGTAAATGCCACAAGGACGTAAACTCCAAGGGAACGGTGATAAACGACATCGTAGGATTCCGATCGTGAGGATAGTAGACGAAGGGCGGGGCCGGCGAGGCCCCCGTCCCTTAAAGAGTGATGCGATCGGTACGACGTGTTGATACTTGGGAAGGTCATCAGTCTAACCCAAGGGCGTTTTGTATCGTGAACACTAAGGACTCTGTTAAAACCCAACAAGAAACATGAGCTGGCCCAAAGACCGACACGGGTGTTTCCCCCCACAGCAATGTTCAAATCCCCCAACCCCCGAACGCGAAACTCTGCGAGTAAACAACAGACAGAGAAGCCGAAGTCTTTTTACCGAGGGAGGGCTCGTAGACGCCAAAGGTGAGAAGGCTCGAAGCGAAATCATCGTGAGAATCAAACAACAACGAGGAGGCGAAAACAAGTAACCACGACGCTCCACCACACAACAACCTCAACACCAAAGACCCCAGGAACTACTGAGCGAACTCAGATATCTCCCCCAGAATCCGAGGATCAGAAAGCTATCATGGGCGCGAAAGGAACGCTACCGAGGCGGAGCGAAGATAGAAGTAAGGAAAGTACTTAGAACAAAGCGTGAAGAGCCTATCTTCCTCGGTCGTTTTTTTATTTTTATTTTTTTTATATCATATATTCATTGTTTGGTTAAGGTACAAGAACATGCGTGCAGCGCTAGCTATGGCAGAAACAAAATCCAAAATCAAACAACTAACAAAAGAAACAACCAAAACCAGTTCCTCTGATGGCGTCCAATAACCGACGCGTTGCCTATACAGGACTTATAAAGCAAAACTACTAACTAACTAGCATCATAACGGAAACAAATCAAAACCCTAAAGGAATGAAATCAAACAGGACACCTTCCACCACTTAGACCATTTGGTGACCCAGCTAACGATTACAGAGGCGAGGCAGGAAGGGAAGGAGAGGGGGATAATGAGGGCAGGCGGGGGGCATAGTGTGCGAACATGTCAGGGGGGAAGCCAGTTCTGGTGGTGGTGAGGTAATGACCCAGGCCTACAAGGGACGGGATCGTAGTCCAGAGAGGAGAGTCAGGTCCGATATCCGTAGTCCCCTGGAGGTGGCCACGTCGGGCGGCAAACTTGGCTGAACAGAGTAGGAGAGTGTGCTCGAACGTTTCATCACCATCCTCACACCAAGGACAGAGGGGAGAGAGGTTCTCGTCATGCCAGGAGGGGTGGGCAGCAAGGTAGCTTTTGCTGGCGCAGATCTGGTGGAGCCGACCAGAGAGGAAATGACCCAAGCCTATGAAGGGGTGTGGGCTGAGGGAGGGGCCGTAGAGGTAATATGGGGGAGAGGGCGAAACGAGGCGCCAAGTGGTGAGGAGTTCTTTACGGCACCTGGCCTTGAGGGAGGCGTAGAAGGCAGGGGCCCCATGCAGGGCTATCTGGAGGGGAGGGAGGAGGAGAGGATTCGCTGGAGGGAGGGGTTCGCTGCGGTTGCCGACTATGAAGTGCACCCGATGGGCGACTGCATCGACAGGGAGGTGGCGGCGGTTCGGAGGGGAGGGGAGCTTGGTAAACCATCTGAGAGGGGTGTAGTTGAGACCGGCCCAGGGGTGGCGGCCACGGACGGAACCAGGAAGGCGGAGGGAGTTGGGAGCCCTGAAGGGGGAGGTGGTTGGGACGGAGTGATCAAGGCGAGCGGTTGCTGGGTTGATTTCATGCGGGAGGCATACGAGACGGACTGCCGCCAGGCGCTGATGGTGTTTGATTAGGAGGTTGACAGGAGGGAGGGAGGTCTCACAAGGAAGGATGGCCGTGTTTGTGGAGGAGAAACAGTTGGTATCCCATCTCTGCACCCTGTGCCAGAACGCCCTTATCTTGTCAAGCATTTTGGAGTTGGGGGAGAGCAGGTCACAGCCATAGAGGAGGATGGGGCGGACAAGAGAGGAGGTGAGTCGGTGGCACAGGTGTGGGGCGAGGCCCTTGCCTGGTCGGGAGAGGCGGTCTATTGTAGCAAGAGCTGCTTCGGCCAGGGCGAGGCGTCTTGTGAAGTGGGAGGAGGTGGCTCGGTCCAGTGCAGGGGTAGCAGGTTCCAGCCAGTAGCCCAGCCAACGAAGTACCTGAGTGGGTTTGTAGGGGACCGAGTCCACTGAGATGTGGAGGGGAGAGGGGGGACCTCTTTGCTGAGGTGTTCTCCAGTGCATGAGTTCGGTTTTGGGGAGTGAGAAAGCGACAGCTATGCACCGTCGTTTCGATGTGAGCGAGGCCGCGGCAGCCTGAAGCTTCTGGACGTTGCACCGGTAGGAGGGCGAGGCCACTGCTATCTTCCTTGGTCGTATCGACCTCCTTATATAGTGCTCTTCCGCCAACCCTAACCCTGATGACTCACAAGTGTGAGACGCGTGAAAAGCCTTACCAAAGTCATATGACTTGAATGAGTCATACGCGCAAAACCCATAACTCATAATGAAGTCATCTGCGAAACATAACAAATCATAATATAAACAAGTCATATGACTCAAGCGAGTCATATGCGCAAAACCCATGACTCATAATCGAGTTATGTACGAAACATAACAAATCATAACATAAACAAGTCATATGACTCAAGCGAGTCATATGTGCAGAACCCATGACTCCTAGTCGAGTCATGTGCGAAATCTTGAGCTACCTGTCACATCTGTGACATTAGCTCCCCCCTCCTTAAGCCTGAGTCCCATCAGGCTTTATCTGCTATCCCCCATCTTTACCAGCTCCCGTCCATATGCGCGAGCCGACCTTCGAAGTCTATGGTACTTCGATTCCCAATCTCGGGCCCTTCTCCTCACTGTTTCGTGCGTGAGGTTAGCCGTTTCGATCGTCCTTTGTTGTTGGGCGATCGTTTGCGCATGTGCCGAAATTGTGGCTTCGGCAGTACCCAATTAGTTTCGTAGTCCCGAGATTTGCCTTTGTAGACTTTTGAGATCGGGTACTGTTTTACCCGGAGGAGTTTTCGGCCCCCCCTTTCTCAGGCCTCGTCCTCGAGGTCTTCCCGTGTTTGTAGGCATCCTTTCTTTGGAGCGGTGCCCTGCTCCCGTCCTTTTGCACGTAGTATTCCGCCCTTATCTTCGCTGGTTTGTGCATCGCACAGTGCTTTCTGTAGCACTGCGTCCAGTCCTTCAGAGGGTGGTCCGGACTGGGACCTCCTTTCTTGTATTCCCTCAGAAACTATCTTATTCCCTCTTTGTCCCCGTAGTGAATGGGACATCCGTCGTCATAGCAAACCGTCCAACTCATGGCGTTGTGCGCATTCTGTTTAGCTTCCTTTTCTCGCTTGGCGAGTTCTTCGTCTGTTGGCCCCATCCATGAATACTCGGCGCTTGTTGGGGTGACCTGTCGTGGCAGATCATACCATCTCTCGTGGGGCTTCATCGGCGACTTAGCACCTTCGTCTTTGCGGTTGATGGTAATCATTATCCCAGTGGGGCTTGTCGGAATAGCTTCGGTGGAAGAGTTCGATGGCATCTTGAGCGTTGGTGAAGTTTCTCGCTGGATACCAAGTCTTATTGTGTTCGGGAGAATAACCGGTCCACTTGGCGGGGTATTGGAGTTTTCCGTAGCGCTCGTGAGAATCAATTATCTCATCGAGTTCGTATTCAGATTCTCTGTCTATTTCTAGCGGAGGAAGAGGAGTTATCGTTTGTGAGGGAAATTTGTTATCTTTGTAGATTTCGAGGAGTGAGATGTGGAATGTGTTGTGTATTCGCATCGAGGGAGGGAGGTTGAGCTTATATGCTCGATTCCCAATTCTTTCCAGTATCCGAAATGGCCTGATTTTCTTGTAATCTAATTTTTTGGATGGTCTCGTGGTCTTGATATTGCGTGGTAGCAGCCACACCATATCTCCTGCCTGTAGGTTCGGATCGGGTCTTCGCTGCTTATCTTATTGTTCTTTCTGTCATTGTTGTGCATAATCTATTTCATATCGTAATGTGTCATGCAATTGACTCATCTCTGTCTTATCTGATATTATTCCACTGCTCGTATGATTTGTAGCCTGACTCCTTGGATGTTGTCCATAATTGGCGAAAAACGGTGTTGTACCAATTGTTTCTTGTTTGCTGTTGTTGTATGCAAACTCCGCCATCAGAAAGAGTTCTCTCCAGTTGTCTTACTGATAATTGGCATATGCGCGAAGATATTGTTCTAGTATCCCGTTTACCCGTTCCGTTTATTCGTCGGTTTGTGAATGAAAGGCAGTGCTAAGCCTGTTCCAGATTCTCATTTCTCACGTCACCTTTTGCCATGCCCCAGATGTGAATAGCAATTCTCGATTCGTGATAATGCTCTTTGGCAGTCTGTGTAATCGGAAGATTTCATGGAATATCGTTTGGATGAATGTTGCCGTTGTCATATCCTTTTTAACCGGCATGAGGTGACTCATTTTGGTCAGGCGATCTACCACAACTAGAATGGCATTCCATCTTCCGAATTTGGAAGGTCGGTAATGAAATCCATGGTAATCGTTTCCCATGGATTTTCCGGAACTTCGTTTGATTTGAGTAATCCGTATGGCGCATGCTTCGCTGTTTTTGTCCTTTGACATATATCGCAATTCTTGACATATCTCTTGACGTCTTCACGCAGTGCTGGCCAATAGAATGACCTCGTGATTGGTTCGGTTGTTTTAGCCGTTCCTCCATGTCCCGATATTCGTGAATCATGATCCTGTCATATGATTTCCATTCTTATCTCTTCTTCTTCCGGGACCCATTGCTTTCTGTCGTACCATAGCTGATTTTCTTTCCACTGGCATAAACCCAGTGCTATCCCCTTCATCTCTTTCATTCCTTCTTCCAACGCTTCCCTTATTGCCTTGATAGTTCCATCTTCTTTGCTTGCTTTCTGTATTCTTTCTTCGTGTTCTGTCGTAATTTCAACCATCTCCATTGCTTCGATTTTGTCTTTTTTGAAATATCGGTCAACCGGTAATAACATTTGGATTTTTCTGGTAATTCTTTCGTCGTTATCGTCTTGTGGTCTGTCGCTTGATATCCTGGTAAGAGCATCCGGTTTGCCCCCTTCTTTGCCAGGTCGGTATTCAATTTGGAACTTGAACTGACTTAGTTGTTCCATCCACCGTAGTTGCCGATCGTTTAGTACCTTGTCCTTCATGAACAGTACTAGGTTTTTGTGGTCTGATAGTACTTTCACGACACTTTTTGTGTCGTAAATGTATCGTCGCCATTCCTTCATTGCTTGAACTATTGCTAATAGTTCTTTGTCATGGACATCATAGTTGCATTCGGCTGGTGTCATTTTCTTTGACCGGTAGGCAACGGGTCTCCACCTTCCGTCTTCGCATTTCTGTGAGAGTATCCCGGAACAGACATACTTCGAGGCGTCAGTTTCAATTACTAGTTCTTTATCGGGGTCGTAGTGAACTAGTAATGGGGCGCTCGTGAGTTGCTTTCTGATACCGTCGAATGCCTTTTGTTCATGTTCATTCCATCTCCATTTGGCTTCTTTCTTTGTGAGGTTATAGAGCGGATTAGCAATCCTGCTGAACCCTTCTATAAACCTTCAGTAGAAGTTGCAGAATCCGATGAAACATTGAACATCTTTTCTTGTTCCAGGTGGTTTCCATTTCCATATGGCGTTCGTTTTGACTGGATCCACTTTGACTCCTTGTCTGTTGATGATGAATCCTAGGTACTCCGTTTCTTCTTTGTGAAATTCGCATTTTGTCGGTTTGATTTTCATTCCCGATTCCTGGATGCTTTCCGTCACCTCGCTAACGTCCTTGATATGTTGTTCCAGGTTATCAGAGTAGATGAGTACATCGTCTAGATAGACAATGTAACATCTGTCAAGGAATCGGCTCAACACTTGGTTGATCCATCGTTGAAATGCCGCAGGTGCATTGGTTAGCCCGAAGGGCATAACCAGGTATTCATACATCCTGTATTTGGATGCGAAAGTTGTCTTCCATTCATCTCCTTTTTTGATCCTAACATTATGGTATGCATCCTTGATGTCAAGTTTTGTGAAGTATTGTGCCATTCTTAGTTGATCCAAGGCTTCTCCTATCAGGGGAAGTGGATATCGGTCCTTTTTCGTAAGCGAATTGAGTGCTCGGTAATCTACACATAGCCTCAATTTTCCATCTTTCTTTTTGACAAACATTTTGGGTGATCCCCATGCTTCTTTCGTTTCTCGAATCCATCCTCGGTCCAAGTTGGTTTCGATGTATTGTCTTAGTTCTTCCAATTCTTGTTCGCTGAGTGCGTATACCTTTCTCCATGGTATATGTTGTGTTCGTTTTCCGTCTTTGTCTAATTCGAGATTGATCACTATGTCTATCCCATGTCGATAAGGGGGTAGTTCTGTTGCGTTGTCTTCTTTGAACAAATCGTGGAACTTGTGATACTATTTGGGTATATTATCCCTCCAGTCTTGTTGTTTTCGCTGTCATTTGTCTTGTATGGCCAATTCTGTGCTAATGTTGATTTTGGCCCATTCTAGGTCTTTGGTGGTAAAGTTCCATTGGAGCATTCCTGTGTATGCTCTATCTCTGTAGTCTTCACGGAATTCTCCCGCCGTTATTTCGCATATTTGGATCTTGTCGTGCTGACTTTCAGTAGCCTTTTATTTGTCTGTTGATCCAAATCCTTGATTTCCTCTTTCGAAATCATTCAGGGTGTTGACTTCTTGAAGGTCTTCGTTGTTAATCTTTTCGATGATTAACTGAGCAATCTGGTCTCCTTTTGAGACCTTATACTCCTTATTGTTTAAGTTGGCCAGTACTACCTTTATCTCACCGGTATAGTCGGCATCGAGCACCCCAGCGTTTACCATCAGTTTGTGCTTGACTGATAGTCCACTTCTGGGAGCGATTCGACCATAGGTGCCGTCCGGTAGTCCGATAGCTATTCCTGTCCGTATCGTAGCTTGTTCTTTTGCTGGTATCGTTCTATCTTCGTGTGCGTACAGGTCATATCCTGCCGCCTTTCTTGACCCTCTAAAAGGTGTCCTAGCCTCCGGGTCGATCTTTTTGACAAGAACTCCTTGATTCTTGCTTCGTTTCTTCTGTCTGTTGACAGTCGTCTTGGTTTCTTCGTATCTTGCTCGGAGGCTTTCATATTCGACTTCGACTTCTGAGGTTCCATACACGACTGGCGGGTCTTGTAGGCATTCCTTCTCGCATAATCCGCTTGCGAAGGTGACCTTATTCTGTGTCCAATCGATGTCTGGGTTGTGTTGCTTGAGCCAGGGCATTCCTAACACTATCTCGTGGTTTTTGAGATTTGCCACTTGGAAAGTTGCCATTTCCCTATGGTTTCCAATTTCCATAGGTACTTGCGCGATGTGGGTAACATCCCCCATTGCGCTTGGATTTCCATCCGCGAGGTAAATCGTCCTTTTCTTGTTCGTATTCTTTGTTTTGATTCTGTGTTTGTCACAGATTCCCTTGTTGATGAAGTCCTCAGTTGCTCCTGAGTCTATCATCGCATATATCTCAATCGTGTCTTGTTGGTTGACTTGTAGCTTCGTTTTGACCATTAACTGGTCTCCGTGTGTTTCCATTGATTCCATTTGTAGTGCCGCGTATGTATTCGATAGCTTGATGGGTTTCGGTCGATTCTTGTCCCTCAGACCATCTATTGCTGGGGACCGTCGTCTTTTTCTGACTGGTCATCTCCTTCGTCTGTCGATATCTCTCTTAGGTTCGTTCTTTTCGAACATTGTTGGAACCTTTGTGTGGTGAAAGGTTTCTTCGTCTGGGTTCCGTTTCCACTCGATCTTGGCCTTCTGCAATCCTTGATTCCATATCCTTTGATTCCGCAATTGAAACAAAGGTTGTTCTTCTTTCTTTGTTCGTATACGCCTTGAGGAATGTTGAGCTGTCCTTTCTTCCTTGTACTGTCCAGTTCCATGGGTTCCCCTCTTTCATCTTGGTCTTGTCTTTTCCAGGTTGGGTCCTGGTTCCTTGGTATCGTATGGGACTTCTTCTCCGTGGTTGCAGGGTGATAGTTTCGTTCCACTTGTTTGCAGTGGTTTATCCAGTTCTCCTTATCGATCGCCCACACTGCTAACTCGGTTGCTGATGTTAATCTTACTTGCATGTGGATCATGGCGTTTCGGTAGATCTCTCTGAGTCCTCGTATGAACCATTGTCCTGCTGTCTTGTCGTTGACTCCGGCATCAGTCATGAGTAGTCTGAACTCATACCAATATTCTGTTACGTCGCGATTTCCTTGTTCGATGACTTTGAGTTTGTTTCTCGCTTCTTGTTCTCTGTTGAGGTCGTCAAATTGTAGGGTGAATTCATTGCAGAATTCATCCCAAGTTCGCCATGGTTTTTCAAAAGTTCCCTCCGTATAAGGGTGAATCCAAGCTAGTGCCGTTCCTTCGAATAGCGTACAAGTGTATAGGATTTTTTCATGGTCATGTCCCATTGTCCATCCTACTGCTTCGAAGTAGTTGTCCAGTTGGACCATAAAGTTGCATAGGCGATTTCTCTCTCCGCCATATCGTGGTGGTGCTTTGACCTTTGGTTGTTGCATTGTTCGAATTGGAACCGCTGGGGCTGTAGGGACCGCTTGTCCTATTGCTGTAGTAACTGCAGCTACAATGGCTTGCATCTGTGCAGGAGATATTCCTATCTCTTCCGGTGCCGGAGTCACAGCAGGTGGTGCTCTTGACATCCTTCTTGGTCTGGGCGTTCCCATTGGTGAATCGTCGGGTAACGATCTTCTTTCAGGTGTGATAGGACTTGTTGCTCTTAATGGTGCTTGGGAAGCATTTTCAAGTACGTTGTTGAATTCTTCAAAGTTTCCTAGTCCTCCTTCGGTTTCTGTGAGATCGATATCTCCTTTGTGGTCTTGTCCCTCAGGTGGAGCGTGTATATTCGCCGTTTTGATATCATTGAACATCGCTTTGGTCACGCTTTGTAATGTAACGTTCCTAGCTCGGGGTGAACTAATAGCGATCGGCAACGATACTTCTCTCCTTGATTTCTATCTTGTCAGATATAACAGTTCTTAGATCCGTTGATCTACATTATCACCGTTCATCATATAATGCCTGCTAAATCCTAACTAAGATAACTTCGTCTCATGTAGGCTCGTGAGAAATGTGTCAGATATGCAAACGTAATAAAGAGCTTAAAGATGTTTTATTCGTAAAGTAATAGGTAAGGAAATTACTTAAAACATTCAATCTAATTTATTTAACCACGTACCGCCGACTCCGGCATACGACGTGCCCGGGGCTAAAGGACCCCCCGGTTAGCGCACCCCCAGTTACTACCACTATCTACAAACAATTTAAACCTCCGACCCCAAACTTCCAACATGCCCGCGCCATGCCCTCAACACGAACACTAAGTACAAAGTCATCAACGGTAAAGAAGGTTCTCCCCAAAGCGACACTGTACACCCTCTGGTACGGGCCCAACCAAGCCAGGCAGCCGAAGCCACAAGACCTCCACGCATAGGCGAGGCCGAGCAAGGTACCAGTCCCCCAGGTTCCCCGTACAAAAATCAAAAATCCACAACCGCCATCTAAATATGACCCCGCAAACCTTCCTCCACAGTAGAAACCCACCTGAGCGCCCCCACTCAATGATCTCAGGACACCCCCAGCTGACCGCCACGGCCAAACACCCCCCCAAAATCCCATAAACAAAAGAAAAACCCAAGACCCGAGCGCGTAGACCCGAAGGAAAGCCGACTTACCAGGCGAGGGCTCCCTAGCCGAGAGGGCTCAGTCATAGGCAAACTGACGGAACCCATCGCAACTAGCGCAATAGGCTCCACGCCGACCACCGACTAATCCACCCTGGAGGGCCCCCCCACACGTGGGGCAGCCACTCCGGGCCAACTCAGCCTCCGCCTCCGAGAATGCCATCAACTCGAGGTCAGTAAGAGCCGGGCGCACCCGAGTGCGCACCGGCGAGGGCGACGATTCATCCGAACCGGGGACAAGTGGCATAGGTGAGGTTTGGTCTTCTTTGACCCAGCACTTCTTGTTCCTCCTCCTCTTCCCACCCCCAGGTGCAGGCCTACAGTCGGAGGTGGACGGGCCACCCTCAACACCACCCACCACCACAGGAGGGGCGCCACCAACGGCGCTTCCCCGACCAGCCACGGGCTCAGCCACAGAGGACTCAGGCACCTGACCCCCCGAAGGAGGCGATACCACCGCAGCCGGCGACACCATAGGAGTAACCACCCCACCCACCGAAGTGGACGCCTCTACCACCACACCCGACGAATCAGGTGGGGGCCCACCCATACCAGCATCCGTGGAGGGTGGTGGTGGGATAACCGCCGGCGTAACAACTCCCCGAGGGAGCTCCTCTGCCAGTCCCTGAGAATCCTCAGGGTCTAGCCCATCCCCCACCGTAACAACCGTAGCAACCGAAGCGACCGAGGGAGTAGGCGACGAAGGAATAACCGTAGGAACCTCAGGTTCACGCAGCGAACCTGACAGAGCAGCGTTCTCCTTCTCAGCGCGATGAAGCCGCTGAGAAAGGACAGAGATGTGATGCCGAAGGCGAGAGACTTCGGCCTCCAGGGCGAAATTCTTCTCGACGGCACGAGACAGAACCACCGACGAGCGCAAGGCAGACGCGGCGGAGCGGGGAGAGGCTCGCTTAGCCATAGCGACCGTAAAGAGGCGAGGCGGAAAGTGAGGAACCTGTAGATAGGCGAGATGAAGAACCTGGGTTCTTCACACGATCGTAGGAGGAGGGAAAGCAACTATCGTGATAGAAGCTCAAAGACTTGAAGCTATCGTGAGATAGGAATCAAGTGCTCTGATTGGCCTGACACTGTAAATTCGCTACCGAGGCGGAGCGAAGATAGAAGTAAGGAAATTACTTAGAACATTCAATCTAATTTATTTATACTAGTACCGCCGACTCCGGCATACGACCAGTCTCCCCCGCGCCCCAAAATCACAAACTAAAATACACTACCACGGGCGCAATCCCGTCCCGCAACCGCTCCCCCCAAACATAAATCCAAAAATCACTACCTAAGGGGCTCACGGGCGCTCATGTCGACTGTCGACATCCCGGATTATCGCGTCTTCCCCTCCCGCAACCCAACCACCAACAACATACCAACACAACTACTCCGCCCCCAAACAATCTCGTCAACATACTCAACAAAGGAAACATACAGTCTGTCCCAACATCCACGCTTCTTCCGATAATGCTCCCCCATCCTGTTATCCTTCCCAGCGATCCGCCGCTGGTCGCAGAAGGGGCACCGTTCCCGTTCGATAAACCCAAACCGCCCAGCCCACTTGAGTACGACGGCCGTCCGCAAGGAAAGCGCAAGGTCGTCCCAGTCAAGCCAGTGCCGCCGCCAAAACTGGTCAAGGCTCGCCGAGAGGCAGCCCGGGTTGTTATCGAAGTGAGCAGAGAAGGAGGGCCGTGTGGAAGTGCCTTGGTAAGTGATCGCCATGTTGCATCTCGGACAGCGCGTAGCGACCGAGTTCAGAAGAAAGAACCACTTAGTGGGAAGATGCTTACTCGGAAGTATGCACTCCCCTCCAGGATGCTTCTTCTCGCACCGCAAACATGTATCGGGCGTCCCTATGCACACTCGCCTCCCGTCCCTCTCCACCGTCAGTGTACCATCAAACGGGTTACCTGCAACCACTAACTCCCCGTCCACCTCCTTAATATGACGGGGGATCCCTAGTCCCAGCCACCCGTGTACCAACCACCAGTCCTTCCATCCCGCGACTGCCGAGTCCTTGAACAAGTCCTCCATAGCCGGTCGTTTCCAACCGTACCGTGGGCAAGAAGTCCAATGATGTCTCTCCTCACGTCCCTCACAATCGTCATGCCCGACCAGGCCGGTACCACTGCGAATCCTAGTCAACACATAGGAATCCATCCTTGTCAGCCCGCGAAGGTGTCTGGGAGCCTTAGGTCCACGAGCATAGTACCCATGGCCTTCATTGACATGCCAGGCCTCCCACTCCTCTTTTCTCAACTCACGGGCCAACGCAGCGTGCCCTATACCAAAGCTTACCCCTTCCCACCGGAACGGCTGCAGCGGCAGGCGTGTACTCTCCTTGGCCTTCCTGTCGACCAGCTCGTTGCCCTGGATGCCCATGTGTCCCGGAACCCAGCCAAAGCGCGGGCGTACAGCCTCCATCAAAGGTGCCATGACTTCCCACATCTCAGCCGAGTCCCCCTCGGGCAACATGTTCTCAATCAGAAGCAGGGCGGGGACGCAATCCAGAAACACATGTACTCCCCGTCCCTCACACAAACCACTGACCTCCCGCAAGGCACAGACAACGGCAAACAGTTCGCATTCGACGATGCTCCAGGACAGTGGCACCGAACACCCCCCTATCCTAAGTGAAGCCCCCCGTGCGAACGCGGCCCAAGCGACACCAGCACCCTCGGCCACCTTGGACCTGTCAGTGTACACCACCAGATCCGAGCCGCCACTGAGCTCCTTGACTTCCCCGGCGTGTCTGAGGGCCATGGTTTCCTTCCCCTTCCCGATCGTAACCGTGGGACGGTAGGAAAGCACCTCGTCCGAATGCTGTCGGTGGGCCACCATACCCTCCTCCTTCCAGTCCAGCCTGATCTGCCCGAACCAAGGATGATCCTCGCAATATCGGTAATTGATGAACCGGCTGTAGCACCTCCGCTGTAGGTACCTGCCCTGAATAGCGACAGGCGTAACCCCGTATTCTGCCAGCAAAATATTGTTGGCCAGCTTCATAGGAGTCCGGAACACTGAGCGGAGGCAATCGTTGACGTGGACCTGAATCTGCTTCACATACGACGGGTAGTCGGTTACAAACTCAAGTCCGTAGTAGACGGTCGGAAGGTAGGCTGCCTGCACCAAACGGTAAGTCTCCCACGCCCCCAACCCCCCAACACTCCCAAACCTCCTTCCCAGCGCCGCAATCCTCCTCCTCACACCCAACCCCCTATCCAACCAATAACGTACATGAGAAGAAAAGTTAAGAAATACATTGAACCTATATCCAAGAACCCGCAGGTCCTCAGATGGCAACACCATTTCTCCCAATAGTTCCATTCCTCCCCATGCCCTATCACCAAACCCAATCCACTGCGTCTTCAACGCACTAAACCCCATTCCCCTGTCTCGCGCAACACGGTCGCAATCTCGCAACAATTCCGCAGCATGGTATCGGGCAGCATCAAAAGAGTCAGCCGCAACCATGATAACCCCGTCATCCACATATGAGGCCACCAAATGCCGGACACCCGGGGAGTACCGCATCCGTGGTGTGAAAATGTCGGCCACATAAGCACCGAACAGAAAGGGGGAAAGCGGTGACCCCTGGGGAACCCCCTTGCTAACATGGTACACCCGGGAAACACACCCATTGAACCGGAAGCGAACGGACCGACAACCTGTCCATCTCCGAACCCATTGACACAGGTTGGGAGGGCACCCCCGGGCCACCAGGAAATCTGACAGGAGGTTGACGTCAATATTGTCGAACCCTCCCTCTACGTCTATTGACAGAATCAGACGTTTGTACCCCTCATTATGGCGCAGGAATTCCTGAACGACCGCCATGGCATCATGGACCCCCCGCCTCCTACGGGAGCCGAACTGTGTCTCGCCGAGGTCTAGACAAGCGGCTAGCCGGAGCAGCACCACCCTCTCCGCCACCTTAGCCGTGGTCGGGAGTAGGTGTATCATGCGCCATGACTTGACCACATCATACCGCGGCTTGTCGAGCTTGGGTATGAGCACTACCTCGGCCCTATGCCAGTCCGGGATGTCATGTCGCAGCCCACAGTCAACGAGGCGTCGCAATGTCGTGGCATCCCTCTTCTTCCAAAACCTTAGGAAGGGATAGCCGATATCATCTTCGCCGGGGCCCGTGTTCGTGGGAGATCTTGCCAGCGCCGTTTCCATCTCTTGTGCGCTGTCCATCTCAATCACACTTTCAGTCCACCAGGCGGGATCACCAGGATCAAGCTGTTGTGCAATCAGGTCGCTGATCTCGGCGTGCGTGGTAGCCAAGGAGCCGTCGGACCGCACCATCGAGGGCAGCGTGCGCTTGGCTTCCAACTTTCTTGCCAGCCTGAAGATGTCGGGGTCCTTGCTTTCCGCCAGCTTGGTCCTAATGTGGTCGAACCGAGCCCTCAACAGGCAAGCCCGGTAAACACACCTTGCCAGCTTAAAGTCCTCCGTCCGCTCCGCCGTGCGTTTGGAGTATCTTTTCAGCCGGGCCACATCCAGCCTCATCCTTTCCAACTCAGGTGTCCACCACTCGCACCGACTTCTGCCAACGGAAGCCCGTGGGAGTGCGTCCACCACACTTCTCACTCCTCTCCACAACTGCTCGCTAACCACCTCTTTCAGGGTGTCCAGCTCTTTCCCAACCTTCCCCCATACCGCCTTCTTCCAAGCAGGCCTCCTTCTCATGAGATTGTCAGGTAGGTCCACATGGAGTCGAATAGTCTGGGCGGCATGCTCGCAGCCCACCACATCAAGGTACTTGTGCTGTAGGTACGGCCGTTGGTACAAGCAGAGGTCTATCATTGATATGTCGCGGAACGTCGGTCGGTCAGGCTGAGCCATGTTCAGCAACCGAGGTGCCATCCATTCCCGCAACCATCGTCCGCAGTGTTCCTGTCTGGCCATCCCCGCCCATGGGTCCCAGTCTCGATGCCTGGCATTGAAATCACCAAACGCGATATCTGGTTCCCCGACGTCCCTCAGCCCTGACTGATATTCGGCCTTGGTGTGTGTAGGTGGGATGTAGACGCCTGCAAGCACCCTCTTCTCACCCTTCTCCCAAAACCCAACCTGGGCACAAGCACCCTTATGCCCAACCACATCAAACAGCCCACACAAATGCGAGCGAACAAACACCTCCACCCCCGATCCAACAACAAAGGAAAACAAATCCCAACCATCAACTTCTACCGGCACATGCTGCCCCTCCGAATCAACCGGAGGTTCCAAAACAAAAAACAAATCAACAAAAGAAAACAAATCAAACGCCAGCGCCCGATTCCTGCCACTCCTCCCCACATTCAATGCTATCGCCGTGATACGCATTAAAAGGGGGCTTCGACAGATCCGCTCGGGCCACAGGGGCCAGAGTCACTTAAAAAACCCTCAGAGTCCAGGGCGAACCACATAGCATCGCCCTTCTTGGGAACAGGTTTCTTCTTTAAAATACCGCGCTTGGGGGAGGGGGAAGGGGGGGGTCGTTCAGGCTCCTTACCCTTAGCCTTGGCAGACTTCTCCCGCGGAACATCCTCCTCTTCCTCATCACTGCTCACCTCCACCACCCTGGGAGTTGGCGACCGTTCCCTGCTCCGGCGTCGTGGCCGTCCCCCCCTCTCAGGTCCCTTTTTTCCAGCGACTGGCACTTCGGGCGATGAGGCTGCGGCATCGGCCGCCGTCGTCGCGGGTGGGGATGACACGGGAGTCCTAGAGTCAGTTCTCAAGGCAGGACACTTCTCATATCCAGCAAAGTGATCGGTCCTGTCGCACAACCAACACATCCTGCGGGTGTGCCCACATGCCTCCCCCACGCCCCCGGGGCACCCTAAAGCCTTACACATGTGCTCCCGGGACAGGTGCTCCCCGTAACAAAACCGACACCTGGAAGGAAGGGCACAGGTGGCCTGAAAGTGGCCCACCTGCAAACACTTACCACAAACCTTCGCCGTGCGGTGTTCGGTAAACACCCTAACATTCCGGGTACCCCCCCGAAGCCAGATCCTCCCAGCTTCCAAAGCAGCCTTAGCCGCCTCATTCTCTTCCACCACAAAGCGAATACCGCAAGACACGGCGTTAGCTTGCCTCATGGCATGAATGGACCCCATGATGTCGGGGCGGGACACAGTGACTATGCCGGGATTACCTAGCTCCAAGTCAGTGCGCAAGCCATCCGAGGCCTGCTCCCCAATCCACCCATCAACCTTCCAGATGGAGCCACGGCCAGTGTCCGAAAGGGGGACACCCGTCACCATGATCTTCACCTTCTTCACATCCTTCTGGAAAACAAATTCCGGGAGTGAAAGTTCCTTCAACAGCGCCAACCGGGCCTTGTCAAGACGGTCTCCAAGTTCAGCGGCAGAGTGGGCCGCCAGGGTGAGGAAGATGCACCCAATCTCGTTCCGGATATGCCCAGCCCGAACGTAAGGGCTAACACCCCTAATCTTTGGTGAGTTGGACAAGACGATGTTGATCCGATTCCGGATAGCCTCGATCGTCACACCCTCCGGCAGAGCCACTTCTTTGCGGGTGGCAAACCGCATTGTAATGTGCCTTCCCCTAGCATCCGGGGTAGGCGAGGACTGGGGTGGAGCCGGCTTTGGTGGTGGCCCCTGTTGACTGGCGCTGCGAGGAGGGCCGTCGCGAGGGATCAGGTTTGGCACCACGTTGTAGATCCTCCTGATGGCGCCTGGCCCCGATGAAAGGGTTTGCACCATGGGTACTGGGGCGGCAGCAGCGGGGGGTGTAGCCTGTCCATCAGTAGTAGTCTTTCCCTGAGTCTTGGCCGGGGTCGCCGATGCCTCCTGGCCGGCCTGAGCCGCCATCTTTCTCCTCCTCCTGGCAGCACCACTCAGACGCCTGCCTCTCTTCCTCTCCTTCTTCTTTCCATCCTCCTTCTCCTCCTCCTCATCGTCAAAACTTACCCTCTTTCCCTCCGCAGCCTTTCCTGCCTTCAGGACTACCCCCCCATCACTGGAAGAGCTGCCACTGCTGGTGCTGTGGGAGGAGGCCGCCGAAGTGGGCCGGACCGGAACTGTCTTGTCCTTCAGCGGAACGGCGGGTTTGGGCACGTATGCCATCTTCTTCACCATGTCTACGAAGGACGCTTTAGTAGCAGGAGCCGTTGGAGCAGCACCCTGGCCCTTGGTAGGGACTTCAGCAGACCCCTCTGATGAGGAGTGGGGGATGGGGGTAGTCCCTGAGGACTCAGGAGTCACAGAGGGGGAACGACGGCGGGGGGCCAACCTACCTTTCAAGGCGGCAATTTCCTCCTCCTGCCGGCCGACTATATCCGTCAAGGTCCGAACCGCATTTTCCAAGCGATGGAACCGACGTCCCACCCACATAATGGGGACCGTTTCCACCATCTCATCCTTCATCCAAGTCCGGACGTCCTCCACAGTGTCAGGTTCCTCGGACCCGTCCACGCTGGGAAGAGGTGACAAGAGGGGCTGGGTGTTCCCGGACCGGATATCCTCAAGGCCCTCCAACATGGACCCCACAATACTGCCATACCTGGGAGCGGGGGAGGGGGACTTACCAGCCGCCATCATCTCATCCACTTCGGCCATGATTTGATCCGCCCTAGCCACGGCAGCGTCAGCATCCTCTGGCTGGGTCTCCGGTAGCGGCACCTCCAAGGGAGTGCCCGTGCTCCGGGGGATACCCAGTGACCCTTCCAAAATACCCCCAGGCGACGTAGGGGGCAGAGAACCGTAGTCAGGAGGGGACGAGCCAGGGACAGGCGTACCCGGAAGACTGGGGGCGTGAATGCTGTCGCCCAGACCGGTCGCTTCCGAGTTCTTTCCTTCCTCCAGAGCCATGGGGGTGTCCCGAACAATTACCTCCGCCGAGGGTACCACTTCCTGGGTGATCAGCAAAGGGGGGGACGAGGGGGGGGAATCCTCAATAGTGGAAGGAACTAGCACAGGGGGGGCCAGGCGCTTCCGGTGGGTGTCCAGGAGATGGGAAAATTCCTCATCCGGGACAATCTGTTTCTTCCGACCCTCTTCAACATCAATCGCCTTCATGAACCGGGGCTCAAAGAAGGGACTGGGGGCCGGGGCGGTACGTTTGCGGGGGGAAGAGGAGCGGGCACGGCGCAGCGTTCCCTTTGCCGGGGGGGCATAGTCCTCGTCGGCAGGGTCGTCCAGCTTGAACTTCCCAGTAGTGTAGAGGGCTTTTTCACCAGAAGACAGCCCAGACAAAAAGGAGGGGGTGGAGGCAGTGGAGGCTCGCTTAGCGCGATCCCGAGCCACAATCTTATCGAACGCCGCTCGATGGGTGGAGGGAGAGGTGGACCACGAGCTGGCCTCAACCGTAGTGGTGGTTGAGCCTTGCTTGGCCGGCGGGAGAAGGGATGACTCCGGGATGATAACCTGCGAGTCGGTAGGAGGAGAGGGGGTGGGTGTTAGGAGTACCCGATTCCGATAAGCCTAGGAGTACCCAAGGTAGGGTAACCTTACCCGAGTTCGAGAATCTTGGTCTCCAACACCCCCCTCCGGCCCCCTTACGGGGCCCGCGCGTCATCATACACATCAACCTTAGTTGCGTCCTGTGACTATTTGGTCACAGAATTGAAGGTGTCAGAATAACACCGTATACGTCGCTGCCGTCCGTCCGACCGAAAGCTGTTCGCAGGATATATAAGAGGGGACCTCTGGCTAGACCTGGGAAGTGGAACGAAGTCAATCCGTCAACTACTCAGGGAGTTACAAGGCTTTAAAGATATGACATCTTTGATACGGGCCGTAAGTAACGGGACGTTTTCGCACAAAGGTCATGAGATGAATGTTAGGAGGTTCGGGATAACGAACCAATGCATTCACATCCACCCTTCGACGATTAGAAAGAGTCTAGAGCTCCTGGAAACACTACCAAAGAAGCCAGCGAGCTTCGAGGAGTGTTACAACTATGATAAGGGGTGTACCGCAGTTGCGGGATTTACAACCAACACAACACGAAGGTCCACCCCCTCTACATAGAACAACCAGGAGTTGCCGACCGAGGGATTATGAGACTATTCAATAGAATGGCCTCTCCTCTATGAGAAGAGAGTCATCAGAATGAATTCTATCGGTTAGTTGTCGAGTTATCACAACTAGAAGTCAACGACTCCGGCATATCTGCATATGCAGTCTCGTATCAAGATTGATCCTCTTGGTAACGAAGAGAACTATTGGAGCCAACAGAGTTCGACTTGAGAACTCGGCTACAGGTCTATAGACTCTGAGGATCGGATAATTACTATTGGTGACAAGTATGTCTCCCGGGCAAGAAATAGTAATTACTGAAGATGGTGTGATGGTTCTCAGGGTCTCCCGGTGTTCGCACTATCATGGAGAACCCGACGTTGCGCATTAGATTTGAAGAGGTACATATTTTGTATGCTAGATAGATGTAGTCCGCGAACACTCAGACGCGGAATATAAATATCGAAGTGCCTCCCAAGCTTTAGACATTATCAAGCAACGGAGAAGAGACCTTAACAATATAATATTGTTCTTACGATTCTATCCTACTTTCTTGTACTCTTAGTAGTCATAAACGAAACGAGTTACTTCCGAGCCTTCCTAGACAAATCTCCGTCTATACGAAAGAATCCCGATTGGCCTAGACAACCGTAAGTCTATACCGGTTATCTCCGCCTAACAGTGGGCACGGTCGGTGTGTACACCGAACCGTGATCGGAGTTGAACCGATTGAAGAGGCCCGTGGTAGAGGCATTGTCTAAGCCACAGGTGGCTGGACACCCCTTCCCAGATAGGCAACCCTTCACAAAAAACTCCACTTCTTTCATCGTGACAGGGGCGGTTGCAGCAACCGACCCCCTCACCAAGTCATCCAACGCCGGGTTCACCGCGTTGGGGCAGCCATGTTCATGGGCGAAGGACAAAAAACCATAGTCCCCGCCAGGCGCAGCGTACGACCGTGT
Source organism: Tuber indicum (assembly GCA_006112555.1). NCBI lineage: Eukaryota > Fungi > Ascomycota > Pezizomycetes > Pezizales > Tuberaceae > Tuber > Tuber indicum. The sequence goes on along the minus strand of VBSK01000043.1, from coordinate 179,782 downwards.
AGTTGTAGGGATAAGGCCACGGACAGCCTCAGAAATGGGCGCGAGAGACAAGGCGACGTGAGCCGTCTCAAGCGAGGAGGAGGGGTTGGAGTCGAATCGCACAGGGGACGACATCCTCGAGTTGGGGACAGAGTCCGAGGAGGAGGAGGCCGACGAAGTCGCCATCCTCACTCAAGCCTGTGTCCAGAGACTACCGGGATCAACCACGGATATCTCCCTCTGGAGCACCTTCTCAAGCGAGAACAACTATTCTATCACCCAACCGCCCGACAAACGAAGATGAAAACGATGTAAACCGATGAAGTTATCGTGAGGAGGCGAAATGCGTTGCGTGAGGTTGAAGCTCGCTACCGAGGCGGAGCGAAGATAGAAGTAAGGAAAGTACTTAGAACAAAGCGTGAAGAGCCTATCTTCCTCAGTCGTATCGACCTCCTTATATAGTGCTCTTCCGCCAACCCTAACCCTGATGACTCACAAGTGTGAGCCTCGCGAAAAGTCTTACCAAAGTCATAGCGTGAAACTCATAACTCATAATCGAATTATGTGCAAAACATAACAAATCATAACATAAACGAATCATATGACTTAAGTAAGTCATATGCGCTGAACCCATGACTCGTAATGGAGTCATGTGCGAAACATAAGAAATCATAACATAAACAAGTCATATGACTCAAGCGAGTCATATGCGCAGAACCCATGACTCCTAGTCGAGTCATGTGCAAAATCCTGAGCTACCTGTCACATCCGTGACATCAACCTACCTGTTGCCAATATTGACAATCTTATCTTGTTACCAGCAGATGAAGGTAATAGGCAAGTTAGAAATCAAGAGAAAGAGATGAATTTCGGACTTATGATAGATCCGAATAGAGGCAATGCAAATGAGACTATCTCAACGGAGTTGACTGGAGAGAGGACTAATAGTGGATAGAATTTAGTACTGTTCGCAATTGTGACTTTAGAGGGGCGATTGTATCTATCTTGAATAAACTACACAATATTAAGAGGATATCGTGGGTATGTTTTATGAGGAGAGGTAATGGTTTGAAGGTAGATTGGTAGATGTTCTGTTCATTACTTCTTCTAAGCGAGGTGTGTGGGCAGTAGCCCCTATATATACAGGAGTGTGCCAACTCGTAGTAAAAGAAATATAATTGGAAAAAACATAAGCTTGAACATGTTTCTCACTAGAGAAACATAAGTGCAAACGTGTTTGACCCTGAAAACCTGCCAAGAAAAATCCCAAAAGTGCGCATAAATCTAAGATGGTGTGCGGGAAATATTAAGGAAATATCACAAATCTAATATGTAATCACCATGCATAACCATGCATAAAAGATAAAAAAAACCCAATTTTATCCCGTAACCAGATAAGAAAATAACGCATAAGTTTCCTGCCCGTATTCAATGAAATATTTATGAGATTAAGGTAAATATGACCTGTTGTAGTAGTATCCGCAGTGTATAGCTATTAACTGAAACATAACCAAGTGAGTGAAAATACAATGTTTATCATTAAATATATTGAAACGTAGTAGGAAAGACATTTCAACAAGTACTAGAGCTACCAGTAATAAGAGTAGCTCAGGGAAGACCAGCAATAAAGAGAAGAAGGATAAGAGACTCTGGATCTAGAACTCCTACCGTGCATGGAGAAAATGGAAGTAGAGCACCTCCACGATGTTCTTGCAGTCATAAAGTTGGTCACTATGCTCGGACATGTCAACAATCCCAGGTTTAGTTCCTGCTTTTGTATATTAGTATCATAAATTCACTGTGCAATATTCAATAGGGTGGCATTGTATCAAACATTTTTTTGTAGGGGTATTTTGTGGAATTCGGTGCTACGAAGCATTCTGTCAAATAACCAATATAAGAATATATATTATAGGTCAAACACTAGAAACAAGATCTGTCTACCATGTTATTCTAAAAGAACCATATTAGATGTGATTTGTATATAATAAGTAATCTATTCAAGACTCAATGGATAATAAGTATAAGATTTTCTCTATTACTCTACTGTATTCAAGCAATAGACTAAAAAAACACTAGTCATCGGAGAAGCTTAAACTCTGATCCTGAAATGAAAAATGAATAACAAAGAGCTAGGGGAAATACAAGTAACTTATTGAAAACAGTGCAAATAGTTAGAGAGGCATTTATGGATAAGTATAAGAAAGAAAGTACTCATATGTTAATACTTACTAGTAGGGCCTATATTGAGGAATACTAGTTTGAAAATACAAAGAAGCAGCAGTTTCAGCAGGTATTGCAAATGCCATACAGAGTATTCCTAGAACTTTGTTAATGGTTAGAAACTATAAGTGATTTAAGGTTAACAGTAAATGTTGAAGCTAAAGAACAAGTTACTATATTTATATGTATCAAGGTGTAATGTTCCTTGCTCAAGGTTAACTAATAGTGATGGGCAATGATACTTCTCTTGTCTTCTTCTTTTATCTTATCAGATATAATAATTCTTATATTTGTTGATCTACATTATTACCATTCATCAGATAATGCCTATTATATCGTAATCGAGATAGCTTTGTCTCACATAGGCTTGTGAGATATGTGCGGGATGTGCAAACATGATAAAGAATGTAAAGATATTTTATTCGTAATGTAATATGTAAGGAAATTACTTAAAACAAAGAGTGGAGAGGCTATCTTCCTCGGCCGTACCAGCCTCCTTATGTAGACCTCTCCTTGTGAACTCTAACCGTGATGACTCATAACCATGAGTCATCTAATCACATCATAAACAAGTCATATGACTCAAATGAGTTATAAGTACAAAACCCATAACTCATAATCAAGTCATGTGCGAAACATAACAAATCATAACATAAAGAAGTCATAGTATGACTCAAGCAAGTCACATGCGCAAGATCCAGAACTCATAATCGTGTCATCTGCGAAATATAACATTTCATAATATAAACAAGTCATATGACTCAACCGAGTGATATGTGCACGACCCATGACTCATAATCGAGTCATATGTGAAACATAACAATTCATAACATACACAAGTCATATGACTCATAATCAAGTCATATGACTCATAATCAAGTCATATGACTCATAATCGAGTCATGTGTGAAACATAACAATTCATAACATAAACAAGTCGTATGACTCATAATCGAGTCATGTGTAATATTCTGAGCTTCCTGTCACGTCCGTGACAGAAAGGTAAAAAGAATAGATAGAATAGCTAAACTTATTCCAAAAATTGAAAAAAAATCAGAATTTAGAACTCTGAAGTTAAAGACTTAAGATAAAAATCAAGAAATCCAGTAAGTCAAACTCCAATGCTAGTATGTGACAAATCATACAAGTTGAAATTTCAATCACCAGAATTGGAGAAGAGGTGGTAGATGTCTGAATACTTTTTTTAAATTATTTTTTTATCTTTTTAACTTTCTAAGTATATTACTATATACTATGATGCTAGGGTTTTCCGTACACAACACATGTTTGTACCATGAAACTACATCTTTCTCCCATACATGCCACGGTCAGAGGGCTACATTTGCCACTTAAAGGGCAGCAGTCCAACATGACCAAACAGCAACAAAAGGAAACTCTCGAAAACACCCAACAACTCAACCTCTCCTCCTATAACACTCTTAATTCCATCCCTCAACTCCCCCAGTCTTTCACACCAATGCTACCTGGGTCTTAGGTATTGGATTTACAATAGGTCCGATCTCCAAACCCCAAACAGCCCACCCACCCATCTTCGCTTTTAAGTATGATACTACCCGAGGAATCTAGAACCCTTTGGCACAACATCCAATGGCCCATTCTCTTCCACCACTTAATCCACCTTGCCCTTCCCTACCACTCATATCCCCAGACTTAGGAGGGCAACAATGTTAGGCGGTAGCCGAGATCAGACTTATCGGTCGGACTAGGGCCTGAATCTTTGATCGGAGATTGTCTAAGAAGACTCGTAAAGTAGTAAAGAATAAAAGAATAAAGATTCGTAGTTATAAACTTATTATATTGTTAAGGTCTCTTCTCCGTTGCTTGATTCCTCTAACTAACTCAGAGACCTTAAACCTATTTATACATTTTTACCAGTACTTAGTATCCCCATACTAACTTGTACCGAGGAGCTTTTGACTTTAGTTTCTACTAAGTGCGAACACCATTTGACCCTGAAAGTTCGTACACCACTTCAATCTTAATCGAGACGAGATATTTATCTTGAGAAGATAGCGTCCTATCTCCCAATAATCTCTTTGCGATCTCTAGGCTTGAATGGACTATGTATGCAAATGTAGTCCGAATGACTATCATTCCAATCGTCCCTTCTGATCAAGAACTAGCTAAGTTCGTTGTCAGGAACTGGTGCATAGTTAATATATGCATGTATGAGTCTCGACACGCCAGTATCATAAAAAGACTCAAGTATCTCCAGTCTTCCAACTCAAGTGTGGTTCCCCTCGGACCTCCTGCCTCTAAGAGGGACTCCTATTGTAGCCGTCCGACATACACCTAATCTTGAACGGGCATTGGTAACTTCTAATGTAGTTTGATAGCTCCGGATGTCTCGTATACAATTGATCGAAAATCCCTCCGTCGGCTATTCACTTATATTGAGAGCCTGTTCGGCAACGACCGTTCCGTTCAGTTTGCGACCGTTCTCCATACAAAAACAGTCGTCCTTCCTTTTCGAAATGGTCGATTTGTATGTGTGAACGGAATGGTCGACCCGCCTTCTGTTCTCGCCGAACAGGCCCCAAGTGGTCTTATCTGGTTTACGGTCAAGGAGATAAAAATTAGAAATTATTATTTTAATTTCTATATAGCTTTGCCGCAACCATCTTATCGAGTCACTTGACCTTTATGGTCATATGCGTGACCTTACCACTATGCTAGGTCTTATATGCCTAACAAACAACAATCTCATCCACCTTCCTCTTCTTATTTCACAGGCAATAACCTTCCAACCCACCTTCTTCTTCTGCTCAGATCTCAACAATCCGAACATCTCTCCACTCACTTGCATATCCCCCACGTTATCCTCATTCATCATAGAGATAACCACGTACCTCATGGCTCCCTGCACCTACTGCTCCACCTCAACCCTAACCTCAGCCACCTCCTCCACCAGTGCCACCTTTCCTGCTACCTCCACTGCCATTAAGGGCTCACCCACCTCAGCTACCCTAAAGCTACCTGATCTCTCTCCTCCCTCACCTTCTAGTGATCATATTCTATTCCCCTCCACGAATACGTTCAACTGATAGTGCTTCTTCAACAGCATGCTAACATGATGCCAGAGTCTTCCAATCTCATTCTCCTGCTCTTCTAACTTCAACATTGCCACAACCATCACTTTATCCATTGTAGTAATGGTCTTAGCACTCCACGTAGTCTTTTGCTGAACCATAATGTAGCACTATGGTAACAGAATCGATAAAGAGAATAAAAGTAGATGAAAGAGATAGATTTTATCTCTTAAAACAAAATATCACTACAAAAGAGTAACCCTAATAATCAAGACTTGAAGCTATTGCAAGATAAGAATCAAGGAATCCAGTTGGTCAAGCTCCAAAATGTGACAGATCACATGAGTTGAAATTTCAATCGCTGGGGTTGTTTGAGATGTGGTGGATGTCCGAATACTTTTAAAATCGTCTAGTACTACGATTACGCATCACCAATCTGACCGGATACCGTACTTTCAGTATCAGGAAATTGAACCGAAGTGATCGGACAGGCTCAAGAATTTTCTATCAAACCTCCCGCCTCTAGTTCCATTACCCAAATATGTGTTGCATGTATCCGAAGGGGAGGTCTTAGAAGTTAGTACAAAGTCCAAGTGAGTCAATCCCCGCTACGAGAGCTATAACGCATCCGACGACTTTCCTCGATATTTTCTCCTTGCATCACAGAAGAAAAAAAGTGTTTGACCATTGCCACATTTCCTTTTCCGGGTATCGTCCGAAAATCATCCCCACCCCAGACCCCATGCATGGAGACATGAAGTGCTAAACCCAACAGCACCGGGAGAATCGCGGATTATGTGAAGAGTACCCTTCCAGAGCACTGTTTATTATATTGTTCAAAGGGGTTTTCTAGCGCTCCCGGATCACCATAATTACGGTTGCATGGACCGCCCACTACTGACATTTGCAGGAAGGATAGCAGACCTTAATTTTTGTTCCCCCCACCACTAACCTTTTCCTGGGTCTGTTGAGTACTAGTTTTGCATTTCGCTTTTGCGGGAGTACTCAATTTTGTTTGTTTTTCGTTTTTTTTCTAGATGCATGATACATTGAGCTCAAGATATTGCCCTCAGCTGAGGTTTTCAATTTGTGTAGCTGGGGGCTTGTCAACTCTTTCTAACTATAAACGTGATCGCGGATACAGGATTGATAAAACTATAGATAAAATGGAAAAAAACACACTCGGAGAGAGTGTGTGCCTATCCTACCATCCCCCTTCTCTTCCTCCTGCAGAACAAGCACGACTCCCGAGAAAAGTGCACGATAGTCAGTACATTATCTAATATTAATACAAGTGCCACACCTCAGCTTATAACAATGGGTGCATTCCGAATTGCCCTTGAAATTCTCGGACTTGCAATTGCAGCATTGCCAATAGCGGCCGAAGACGCTGGTGCTGCGAGTTTGGGGCTCCGATATCCCGATTCCCGAGAGAGGATATTGCGTGGTAGCGGGGAATTGGTGAATTGAGGTAGCGTTGTCGATATCTGATCGGGCCATGGTGCTGTCGCTGCGTTTAGTATCTGGTCTTTCTGGGGTTTGTGTCTGATTGCGAAATGATCTTGTCCGACAGTCGTGTTGCAGAGAGTAGATATTGGGTGGTTGGGGTGTTATGGTTCGTTATATAGGGCTGAAAGGACGACGTCGTTTGGATGTTGGATTGGAGACGAGATGCCGCTAAATAGAAATGGTTTCAAGCGAGATTTCAAGTTGAGTTTCTCGCCAGGATTCGCCATCGATATAGTCCGTTTTGAATGTCCCCTTGTCCGATGCGGACTGAGCTGGGTTCTGTACTTTGCAGTTAGTGCAGTGATGGGGGGTTGAGAAAAGGAAAATCTGCTCGCAGTGTTAGGGATGAGCAATTGTCTAGTTATATTTGGGTTATATCTGAACAACGAATCCCCCTGAATTATCTCACCCTCTCAATTTGCCTGGGGAAGAAAGTGTAATAGGGCGATTATGTATACCAAAATTTGTTAAATTATTGGGTGAGGGGGTTTGGGTTGGTGGCAAGTTGTCATCTCCCCTCTACTCACTCCCCCATCTCATCGAGAGCACCCTTGGCTTCACGAAAAGTCACTCGCTACCGACAAGATCCCAAACTACAACCAACGGTTCTTGCGCCAGCAGCATCACAGCTGACTGTCGGCTATTCCATGGCCTCGAATTGATTGGCGAAGATATAAGCCTTAAATGTAACGGGGAAATCATGAACCCTGCTCCAGACATGGCAGGGGGGGCTTATTTGGCGAGCAGGGTTTTGTCTCGTCAGAGGTTCCGGAGGCGAGTTATGCGCTTGGAGATATATGGGTTGCCGCCAACGGGATGTCTACCTTGGAGGGTCTTGCTTGATGCGCCCTTTTTGCAGGAGGTCGTCACTCGTGGGCCGCCACGGCACCTCCAGGTTCCCCGCCGGGATTCCTTCCCAGTGATTCCCACTCGAACTGGACCTGCGAATGCAAGGGGATTGGGAAAAATCGCTCCAAATCCTCTCGCACAAAGGCTTTCCCCATTCCAATAAATGCAATGGCCGGCAGGATGTCTTGTATTAGTTTATGTAGAGGGTATATTTTTAAGCAGTGAGCTTAACATAGGGCTTTAATACCGATAATTAAGAGGGTCAGTTGTGCAGTGCGAATTGGGGTGTTGTAGAAATGCTGGCGGTGTTGTTAAGAGGAAGAAAATATAGCTCCGGCTACACAAACGGCATTACGGGTACTTTTCTAGAAAACATACAGCATGGCAACCCCAGAGATAATCAGGTGACGTTCTATCACACCAACTTAAGAAGAGTAGAAAGGTCATTATGGTTGTTCCCTTCCCGATGAAAATACTTCCGAAACCCGGGGATGGGCGTCGCTGGGGAAGTTGCACCACTTTGAGTATCGGGAAAGAGCCCTTTAGCATAAGGTAATAGCATCACCAGCCATTGATTTCCCATTGGCACGACTTTCTCACATATTTTGGTCAATCTTGTTGACACTGGAGTATGTACTGGCCTCAAGTTTCAATAAGGATCAGTGAGTGATTCCTATTTGTATCATACACACCTGTGATCCGCTGACTATCGAGGTCTAGGCAAGCCCATTGACGGTATGGCTTGATTGCGCTGCGCCGCCCTGTCGCTGAACTTGGTTTACTGTATGAAAAGTAGGCATATTGCAGTCCCATGAATACTTTTGGTTTCAATGAGCCAAGTGGCCGTGGTGGTTTCAAATGCGGTGTAGTAGAAATTAATTCCGGATGTTTTGTTTAATGGATAGTAAATAGAGAACCGATAAGTGGGGCGCTCTGGATAAGGTATAATAATATTAAATTCAGGTCATGTCAGTCCCACACTGCCCTCTCCTCCCTTCACCTTCAATCGCAACCACAATTTCAAAAGTATTCAATACAAGCATCCTGGTAACATTTTGTTTCTGAGCATCACCAGTTTGGTCTTCCAGGGTTTCCCTATCGCTCGTTAGCTACCCCACAGATATTATATGGTTCACCGAAGTGATGAAAAAGTAGGAGAGTCAAGAATTTTCTGGCACATCAAGGAGGCGGTCGGACCTCAGAGCTAAGGCCGAGAGACTCCGAAGAGCCAGCAGAAAAGTGGTCGGTGAAGTCTGAACCCATGTCTGTTCCCCCCTGGATTGTGGCTAGAGGAAACCCCTTTTCAATCCGAGACTCGGCGAGGACTGCCGCAATGGATACCAGCTAGCCAGGTCTACTCATGGATACTGTATAATCTCACCACTCGAGATACTCGTGGAAACCCCGTCAGCTTTCGGAAATCAAGTTGCTTCCCAAAATCGCCTACAACCTCACATCTCGAACGCAACACGCTAGTTCATTAACAGCGAACCCAGCCCTGGCCCCACAGGAATTCAATGCATTCCTCCATCGAGAAGCCTCACATCTAAATATCTACGAGTATGATACATCCGCGATGGTCTGGCAGGCGCAAAATCACCCCATCCCCCCAGAAAACCCTTGAGAAAGTCCCGCGCCTAACAAAATAGCGTTCCCTGCACCCTCCACGGCCCCCCAGATAATCTGCCCGGTCGACTCGTATGACGGATTTCCCTGTGCCAAGAGCCCAGCAAATCATGGAGCATAACTTTAGAGCATAGAATGTGGTACCGGTAATTGCCATAACCATCCATATACCCCCCCCAGTCGACACAGGAAGCCATCGTCCCATGCAGAAAATACGCATACGAGTATACTTGTACTTTACCGTAAGGTGGAAGAGTCCCGACTGATAGGTGTCGCCCCCCCCCCCGGTCCACCCTCAACCCCACGCTTCGGAGAATTTATCTGGCAGAAGGCTGCAAATCTCAGATATCATGAGTGCTCCGCGAAGGTGAAAGCTCGCCTTCACATGCAAATGGATTTCTTCGTTTCCAAGTGTTGTTTTGATGATTCTAATATTCCCCCCCCCCGCCGACATCACACCCGGGAAGAGAGGATTGGTGGGACAGACTCTTCACATGCTCCGAGACAAGTACCGGTAGTCCAGGGAAGAAGGAAAAAGAAAGTTTCACCCCTCCTCTTCCCCACAAGATGGAAAAGAAAAGAAAAAACAAATCCCACAACCCGATCGCCAAGAAAACGCTCCACCAGACCCGGGCGTCCGAACCGAGCAGTGAGGAATGAATCGAATGCGTATGATACAATCCCGCCCATCCCAGCACGTGTCTCCACCTCCCAATTCACTGTCCATCCAACACATCCTACAAAACCCAGAAAGATACTCGGATAGCCAGTCTTGGCAGGGGTAGCGGTACTGCGGGGGAAAATTTTCTCAGCATAATACAGCTGTCGCAACTCCAACCTCAATCTTTGAATCCTCTTTTTTTCCCAGCGTTTATTACTTGTAGTTCGATAACTGAATTAGGGGTCCGGGGATTTTCGCCATGATCACCCCTTGGGCTTGGCGCCAAGCCGCCGCGGGGGGGGAGCCAAGACCCCGAACACTTTTTGGGGCTTTTCAAGCTATGATACCAAAGGCCAAAATGGAATGGATAAAAAACCCCTGATAAAATCTGCGACTCAAGAACGGCGACGGAGTTGGAAACGACGGTAAATTGTGGGGGTGGTTGGGTCTGCGATTATTTTTCTACTACGGATTTCGCATGTGGCCAAGGTTTCCTACCTACCTTGGTATGAGATAAAGTGCGGGGAAATGATTTTTCCGGAGAGCTTAACTTACTTGACATGGCTGTTTTTCCCTTTCATGTGATTGAGGAGCTGTGGAATTCGATTCGTGATCAACAGGACCTAGACTACCGCACACTGCACCCACCTAATACCGGTACTGGTACCGCTGTCAGCAAAGCGCATCACATCATGAAGGGATGAAATTTAATTTACCAGTACCGGTACTCGAGTACCCGCACTGGGGAAAAATCCCTTCTCAAGAAAACGACAATAACTGTGCGTGAGTGGGTGTGGGAGGGTGAGGAGGGGGAAGGTGGCACGCATGAGGGTATCCGGAACGGCCGGGGCATATCATACTCGAGCAGTCTAACACTCGTATTGTCGTGACGTGATGTTGGTATGCACGGAAATCCTGGGCTCTCTGGCAATGCATCTGATGAGAACGTTTTCATTTTTCAGTCCGTTTTCCCTTCCAGGAGTTGCACAGTATCGTACTGGTGTTGAAAACACCGCTCGAAGATCGTCGACTCTTTTTTCCTTCGGTTTCGTTCTGCCTTGCGCCCTGCTCGAGTGCCCTCATAGCTGAATAAATTAAATTAAATTACTGGCGGGGGATGAGGAAGTGGGAGAGGGGCTTTTCACATGCGAATATGAAAAAGTCCAAGCGTAACGTTCTAGAAGTCATGAGACCGGGGTTCCATACAGATCATGCCTGTCCCCAATAATTGCGCATGGGGCATTCCAGCGTGTAATAGGGTGTGCTGAGCTATGATATGATACCCATCGGATATGTACGAGTAGAAGAGCGGAGTGTGGATGGCCGAAAGGATGGTGCGCTCGAGCATATCGCTGATAAACTTGGACCCGCAGTGGACCAAAGGCCTGACCTCTGCACTTGAACAAGGGGACCCCACCTCATACGATACGACATGTCATGCTCGATGCGGTGCTCGCAGTCGGTGGGGACCCCGCAAAGGTTGGGGAGGTGCACGAGTTCGGTATACCGATGCGCAACCCTACTCCCGCCCCCTTGCGGCATTGGATCAGAGGGTGGGACGGTTCCGGGAACTAATTACAAATCGGCCATTTGTGATAATCCATCGTCTCCTGATGCGGCAGTGATATGCGTATTAGCCTCCTAATCGGAAAGAATAATGCCAAGATGTTTCTTGTCACAGTCAGCACCGTGCCCTGTTACAAGTACGCTATCATACCTGAGGGTACCGATACTGTACTCAAGTATTCGCTGCTGGCCCGGTTCCCCATACCAACCCGGAATCGGTCCAGCTCCCGCTCGAATTAATCTTTCGTGCCAATCTCTCCGAGTACTCGGAGATGGAAGTAAAAATCGAGTTTCTGGAGCAACCCTGCCGTTGCAAGTAAGCACCAAGTTGGCCAAAATTTTGGAAAAGATCGGCAAGTTAGGAGACCAAAGCACCAGGACTATAATCAAGGAAATGCAACCTAAGAGATAATGATGTCTTTATGATGCTAGAAAGATAAAAGAAGGAAAAAACAGGATTCTGATAGTAAGGGAAAAGATAAAGAATACCTCTGTCAGTGCCAATGAGAATAGTAAGAATTGATCATACCAATACTATGAGTCAATTGGACATGCCTCCTATCACTCATTCTCACTCCAGAGAATCAATCTTTCATACCAACACCTCTGGGAGTTCGATTGAGAGAGAAGTAAAAGTGTTATTTGATTATTACATCCAGTGGCACAATTGACCAGGCACCCCTACGGCAATGGCATAAGTACAAGTTGAACGTCCATTTGCTATGAATGTGAGTTTCTTCTAATAATTGGATTTTCTATGTACTTGCAATCAAATGATGTCTCTTAATTCAACTGGTATTATACTCGCCAAAATCAAAAGTCTGCCCCCGATCTTTACCTATCCTGTTCAGAACTGCGCTTCACCCGTTGCGATGGGCAAAAGGCAGTTCAAAACCTTCTCTGTCCGCGCGCATAGGTAAAGGTCGAGGTCAGACTTTTGATTTTGGCGAGTATACCATCTGGGCTCTGCTTTTCTGCTCAAATCTTAGTGGTATGCAATGGTGGTCGTGTTCACAAACATCATTCAATTACAGGAAGTAGGTTTCTTGCACAATGCGAGCTACATCCTAAGCACACCCCGTGCTGGCTATGCCGGCTATTCACTTTTACAAGCAACTATCAATGTTTTAGAGAAATACTGTAAAGTAGGAAAATAAGTATAAGGTTACCTTAAACTGATTTCTTTTAGGGATATGATAGTGGAGATATTGGAGAGGGGGAAGAAGAAGAAAGCGAGGAGCCAAGAATACCGCAAAGACAGTATCGTATCGTCACACCGTCCACGCGTGATACTGTTCGCCAACTCCGTGAACATGGCGGATGGACATATCGTCAACTTCATAACGAATTTGATATTCCGATGGGAAGTCTTTCCCGCATTATCCATGGAGCACCAACTCCGCAACGTACCAAATAAAGCGCTCGAGGACGCAAGCCTGTCTTTACAGCCCCCATTAAGCGCCTTTTAATCGATACTGCTACGGCAAGTGCCTACAACCACCGCCTCCCGCTCGCAGAAGTTGCCAAGATAGCTGGTGTCAATGCCTCCAATCGATCGCTTCGTTGTATCTTCCAAAGTGAAAGTTATAGTCGCTGTATTGCTCGTGTTAAACCCTTTCTCACGGGAAGATCAAAAGAGAATAGATTTAACTGGGCTACAGATTTTCGTGATTGGGATGAAAATGACTTTAGTGGTGTTATTTTCTCAGATGAGGCAGCATTTAATTGTGGTGAACTGTCCGGTACAATTTGGGTTACCCGTAAAGCAGGTGAAGAATACGATGAAGATTGCCTTGTGCCAAAATTCAAAAAACTTACAACTGTGATGGTATGGGGGGCGATATGCGGCAGTCAAAAGTCTCCACTCGTAATTTGGGAAACCGAGAATTGGGGAAAGATTTCCTCCCAAGCTTACCTCGACCACATTATCTACCCTGTTCTCTTTCTATGGTGGCAGCATCTCTGTCAGCAAGGAGGTTATTCGGGCTACATTTACTTCCAGCAAGATGGGGCTCCCGTCCATAGTACTGCTATGAAAACGAAGAACGAGCTTACCAGACTTGGTATCGGTCCGTACACCTTTTCCTTGGCCGGCCAGCTCACCCGACATGTCTCCTATTGAGGAGATTTGGAAAACGATAAAGCGAAATATCATGCGCCGTAAACCCCACCCAACCACCGTTCCCGAGTTACGTTGTTAGGCATAAAGAAAATGCACAGACCTCTCGGTAGGGTAACGGCGCACAGACCCTCATTTATCGAAGCCTAACACCCCCCTCAGGTCCCGCTCTGGGGCCCACACGTCCTTAGCGAGATTTCGAAGAGTTGCGTCCCATGACTATAATGTCATCTCAATGAAGCCCACTTCATAATACCATATACGTCGCTGCCGTCCGTCCAACTGGAGGCTGTTCGCAGGATATATAAGTGGGCACCTCTGGGTACCTCTGAGAACAACGACCGTCTCCGCTACACCTCCGGTGATTGAAATCTCAACACCAAGGAATTATCACCACTTTTTCGCGTCTGGTCCTCCCCCTGTGGGGGGGACTAGGCCATCATCTTTTATCTTTTTGCATCGGCAAAACTTCTCTCCTGCTTTCTCTCTTGAGGTCTACCCTCATGAGACCCCTCCTTACTCCCTCCTGGCGTCCTCGTCGCTAGGTTTCTCTCCTTTCCCGCTTTCGCTTTAGCCTCGCTTAGCGTCAGCACGGTCGGGTTCCTCCTTTTTCCCTTCAGCAGACGGCTGGGATTACGGTTTGCGGTACGCGATTCCTATAGATTCCTTCTCCTTTCCTCTGATCGGGTCGGGTCAGTCCCTTTGCTGGGTCCGGGTCTTGTCCTGCTGGTGGGTACGGGTTAGTCCCACAGTCGGGGGTTGGTGGTTGGTTTTCTCAACAGGCTACAGTCGATTTCGCCTCTCTCCTCCTCTCTGCCCTTTATGGTGGTTTATCTACTATGGGTACCGGGGATTTATGGAGACCACCTAGTTAAGACACGAACACGTTTCCAATAGTTGTTTCGGCATCTGGGTCTACCCCTCCCTCTTCCTCCCTCAGCTCGTTCGGCTGGTATCCTACTACCACCTCTTCGGCTAGCACCCTACTGCTCCCTCAGCTGGCACCTTACTGCCCCCCGGTTGGTACCCTACTACCACCTCTCCGGCTAGCACCCTACTGCTCCCCCAGCTGGCACCTTACTGCTACCTCTCTCTGGGGGGCCCCAGCCCTGGCTCCTCTCCCTCCGATTGGTATTGCACTGTCTCCAGTCGGTCGGGATCCATCCTTGTCGAGTTTTCCCCCTCGGTGGGGGTTGCGCCATAAATCGGTGCACCTGGTCCTCTTGGGCCCGATCAAGGGTTAGCTTTTAAGCGGCCGGTCGTGCTATGGGCATGGTTTGGTGGATATGAGTTTGGTTTCTTTTGTGGTGAGATTTCCGGGGGGATTTTTCCTTGGGCTTCCTGCTTTTCCTGTTTTGGGTTTCCTTTGGGGCTCGGTTCGTCTGGGCTGTAGGGGGAGTTTGACTCGGGGTGAGATGTGCGGTTGGCTCCATACCAGAGGGGCTTGGGGTTCTTGGTTTTTGCCTCAGACAGAGGAGGGACGCGCGTGTTTACAGGTTTTGTTTTTGCCATAGCTAGCGCTGCATGCAGGTTCTTGTACCTTAAACAATGAATATATGATATAAAAAAAAAAAAAAAAAAAAAAAAAAAATGGGTACCTCTGAGAAGTGGAACGAAGGAAATCCATTGGAGGCGCATTGAGTTATTAGACTTCAACGTTAGGCATCCTAACTACGGGCCGAAAGTGACGGGACGTTTTCGGTTCGAAAATCCGCAAGTACTCCTACAGTGCCCCAGAGGCCATAGGGGATAGATATGATACCAATACCTATCTGAAGGCCGCTGTATGTTGGTTGGTCCTGGAAACGGGATCCCTCAAGAGGTGATTCTCTTTGAGGCGAGGCGGACCGAGGGGAAGCTGCTCAGACTCAGAAGACCTAATAGGCGGTAGACATACGGGTGTTGGTGCACGGTCTACGAAGCTTGCATCATGCATAGGTGCCCGACACATACGCTGGCCACTATGTGAAATCGGAAGAGACTACTGTGACGATAGTCAAGACGACTGCAGTTTCAGACAGAAGTCTATTCGGCTCTATAAATCGAAGACCGGTCATTCGTGGATAATAACACATCCTACGATAAGACGGAAGAAATTTATGAGGACGAAGATGGTGTGCAAGAATTCAGGGTCAAACGGTTTTCGCACTTGTTAAGACTATGAGACGTAGTGTACGATTTTGGGGAAGGTACTTAGTTATAGGAGGATTAGAAGTAGTCCGCGAACACTCAGACACGGGATATAAATATCGAAGTGCCTCCCAAGCTTTTAGAAAGCAACAAGCAACGGAGAAGAGACCTTAACAATATAACATTGTTTTACCTACGAATCTTTATAAAATATTCCTTCCACCTATTTACGCGAGTTCTTAGTAGTCATAAACGAAAAGAACGACACTGAGACTTCCTAGACAAATCTCCGCCTATTACGAAAGATTCAGGCCTAAGTCTTCTCGATAAGTATTTAGAGTCGGCTTCCGCCTAACATACGTCAAGCCGTTCATGAAGAGTGGAACAATCTTACACTTGATACTATTGCTAACTTTACCTCCTCAGTGCCAGCGAGGATCTATGATCTCATCTCGGCCAGGGGTGGTCATACCAAGTGGTAACTAAGCTTCTTTCCTATACTCGAGCACTTGAGTTGGCCTTTTTGTGTGATGTATTTTGTATGGGAATTGTCACCTTAGGTATCCTCCTGTACGAGTATTGCAAATTGGATTATTTTTTTTATTTACTATTTTTTCTACTTACTTTCTTATTTGATTGTTTATCTGCTTATCTACCAGCCTCGACCAACATGATGAACTGCTGCTCAACCGGTCAGCAGCACGCTCACTTTGAAGAACACTTTGTATGGAAATTGTCACCTTGAACATCTGGCAACTTGACCAGATGTGTACTTGTTTGATTTTTTAATCTTCTCCGCTGTATTAGGTTTTTATTTCTCATTCACTCACTCACTCACCTGTTCTGTAGCCTTAATTCTTTATTATTCTCATGCGGCCAAGTTGAAGCTGGATACTTCATACGGGAATTGCCATCCTAGTTGTCCAGCTTCAACTCGGCCGTGCTAGTTGAGTTTTTTGGGTTCTTCACTCGCTTGGTTGTTGGATTTTGTTTGTTGAGTTGCTTGGTTTAATTCAATTGAATTTTTTTTCTCTCCATGCTATGGAATCTGTAGAGTTTTGCAACTACTCCGGGATTTTGACCTCCATGACTCCCCTTTTTTTTCCATGACGTCAACTCTCCGATTCTTGAGATCCCCAGATCCTATCCTGTTTTGCTCGATTTTTAGTTCCATCTCCGAGTACTCGAGTAGAGGCTAGTGAATTGAACATATCTGCACAGCATCTCAAGTGTGGAGCCTGCAACTGCTCTGCTACTCCTCGAGTACACGGATTTGAAGCTAAGATATATTATAAATTTATCGTGCCTCGATGCCACGATTCTAATCTGACATAGTAAGTTTCTTTTGTTATGAAATTGATTTATGAGTTTCCTTTGTTACGTAGTTTGATTTACGTAGTTTGTTTTATGTTATGATTTACTTTCACGCACATCACCTATATAGAGGCATGTGATTATGAAGAGGCTATGCAACGAGGTTGACTGCAAGGCAGACTTGTTGGGGTTTTACTTGTTATGTTTCACACACGAGGCTTATTTAGATGTCACGGGGCTGCATAAGGAGGCTATGCAATGAGGCTGTACGCACGGCAGACTCGTTAGGTTTATGTTATGTTTTATGTTATGTTTCATGTACATGATCTATTCAGAGGTCATGGGGCTGCGCGAGGGGGATGCGCAAGGCAGACTGGCAAGGCAGACTGCCTATGGGTTGATTTGTAAGCGGGTTGAGGGAAGGACTATATAAGGAGTCCTCGGAGGCGAGTTAGTTAGTTCTTCACGTAACCATCTAAGTTATTTTCCTACTTATTATTTTAAGAACGAATTTACTTTATTCTATCTACCTCACGATAGTTACATGAACTTAGTAGAAGAGGAACGCCTCTAGGACTACTAAGTGTAACGAGAGAAAAGATAATAGTGTGAACGCACACTATCAGAAAACGACGAATAAAAGTAACAGTGTGAACGCACACTATAAGTACTAAAGATATAGTGTCATAAGATACTATAAGAGAAGTATCATTGCCTGTCGCGTGTATTGATATAGGAACAGGGCCCCTTAACACTCGAACCATCACAAAAATGGTGGGTGAGCGCAGAAGCACGCGAGTAATCACAGCGACTTGATGAACCCTTTGCTTGTTTATTGCCACTACAGCACCGGCCGGCTTGGGTATGTATACACTAGAGGGAAATCGTCATACTGTACAAGATGTCATAGGTTACAATACACGTGATTGGGAAAAAAATATATGCGAGATAGAGAGGGTACCGGTACTGGTACGATACGAAAAGGACAAAAGAACAGCGGGAAGAAAAAAACACCATCACTCCTACCGACCCAGTCGTTCAACAAAGCTTTTCGCCCCCCTGCAGTGCCATGGTATAACAGGCTGATTGTAGGTAGATCCCACGCGAACCAAACCGGAAAAAAGAGAAGAAAAAAAAAAATAGAGGGCGGAAAAGGATACTAAGAACGGTTATTAGACAATAAGTGGGAAATATGAAGTGCCTGATCAATTAATTAATCTCCGTCTCCAAAACCTGAATAACGTCATCGATATCGAAATCCACGCCATCCAGGATCCTGGACATGTCTTCCTCCAGCCATGTGCTTGAATTCCCGACAAGGTCAAATGCTCTGGTACCACCATCGAAGCGTTTCTGACCCATCAGCGGCGCCTCATCGTAGTGTCCAAAGAACGGGTCATTATCCTGGCCGTCGAGGTTGAGCAGAGCGTC
This sequence comes from Tuber indicum, assembly GCA_006112555.1. Lineage (NCBI taxonomy): Eukaryota > Fungi > Ascomycota > Pezizomycetes > Pezizales > Tuberaceae > Tuber > Tuber indicum. Next base: position 161,325 of record VBSK01000043.1, on the reverse strand, counting down.
CAGGTCTCTGTCTTCGTCGTCGGTAGCACGGGGGACTGATAGGTATGGTGTCATTGGGGCCGACCTTTCCGAAGGGAATAAGAGCTCCTCGCGGACTCGGAGCACGCCGTTACTACCTATTGTGAAAGTGGCCGCAGAATTCTGGGGTAGTGAGTGCAGGGTTGGGGTCTGGTGATCGTCTTGTTTTGGAGATGATGGAGATTGGAGGAAGGTTTCTAATTTGAGCTGGAGTTCATTCTCATCCAGAGGTGTAGCATCCGGCATGTTGGTATTTTCAATGTCAGGGGGCGGGGTGAGCGCTGCATTAGACGGCGGAGCGGAGGCAGGGATTGCGATTGCGTTGCCACTAAATTGTGTGCTGTGTGGGGAGCCGATAGCCGTGGGCTTTTGCGGAGTTAGGTGGTCAAAGTGATGGTGGTATCTCGCTCTTCTCCTTTGACTCAACTTCTTGTGACCAGCAACCTGAATTTCCGCCTTCTTGATAGCAGCCTCCAGGAAATGAGTTGCATAGTCGGCTGCCGAGTATGATTGTCGAAGCCCTTGCATCACCTGCATGCAGAGGCCGAATCCCTCCAAACTAAGCTCCCTCGTCAACGCATTTGACGATTTAATGTCGAGCAAGTGGATAATCACCGCCGGAAGCATTACGGTAACCCTGTGGTTCTATCAGTAAAGGTGTAAAAAAAAAAAAATAGAGTGGTTCGTTCCCACATACCCAGTGGTTGGAAGGTACTTGACGAGGTCCAAGTCAATGAGCTCCTCCGCGAGATGAGTAATCTCAGAGGCCGCTTGTCGAACCTTTCTACGGGAAATCTCCTGGAGCTCAGAACCGTTGCGCTGTGCCGGCCAAGGCGCTGGTGCAGACGGCAGAACCTGGGGTCTGTGAAGAGCGCTGACAGTTGTGCTACAGAGAAATAATCAATCATCGCTATCATTCTAAAGGTTGCCCCGGACGTTTGAGTGACTCACTAGTAACACATGTGAAGAAGATTCCTGTGTAGGGTAAGGACCTCGTCTACCGGGGTGTTGACGCCAACTGGCCGATAGATCGCTTCCTCCGGCAGCTCCTGTACCCACCTAGCCAGTTCTTCATCACATCTCTCCACTTGGCAACACTCAGGATCTAGCTTTTTGGGCAATAGCATCATAGTGGTCCTGGTGCTTCCGTCGGCTGCTAAACTTCCTTGGTTGGTGTTCAATACTGAGTATTGTGCGGAAAGAACCCGACTGATAACTTTACACAACTTGGCTTTCTGAATGCACAGGATTGCAAGCTCCCTTTGTCGGCGCGACTCCATTTCCTTCCTCTGCCTTTCCCCATAACTCCAGAACATCGAATCCTCCTCACCATCAGGGCCTGTATCAATTGAAAAATCATCCAGTGTAAGCATCGGCACATCGCAATCCTCGCTCTTTATTCTTGTTGGCCTCCTCATTCCCAATGCCACCAATCTATCCCGCATGAAACAACTCCACCAAATTCGCTTCCATAATTTCTTGCGGTCGGGATCCATATTCGAGTTTGCCGGGTCTCTGTGTAGGCCAATTGTGTGTGAAAGGGAAATAGCAACCCCCATCCAATGCCATGTATCCTTTTGGTCGTCTGGCGTCTCATACCAATATGTCATTAGCAAAATCGCTTGAACGAGTGACATCCGGTCTTGTTCATGGTCGAAATCGTAAAGCGCCTTTTCGCATTGGTTAGAAATACCCGGGTATAGCAGAGTGATTACACATACCCTGGCTTTTGTGAAGAATGCCTTCCGGGCAGCTTTGCGTGTTGGATATCCAGCAGCACGAAGACTTTCCATATCGACAAACTAGGAAGTTCGGTTAGTCACACCATCTACTCGAAGAGGGAGGTGCAAACGCACTGCACTTCCAGCAAACATGACCGTCTGAAAAAGTAGCAGACTGATTTTCCCTTTGCTCCCATCGTCGGAGGTAACACTTCTCAAAAATTCCTTCCTGTTCAACAGCGGCATGTACGGATGCACAAAGTCAAAATGGCTCCGAAGCAGCTCGCTCCGCAGGGGCTCCTCCGGAAGTGTTAGCGCACCCTTCTTTGTTAGGTATTCCAAATCATCAAGCGGAATCTTTATAGGAGTAGGCTTGACAAAGGCCGGCAGTTCAATGCAAGCTTGCGGGATGGTAAACAATCTGCGTGGATGCGACGACGAAGACGAAGTTTGTGTGGACAGAGAATTCGCCAAAGAGGGAAGGGATTCATGAGACGATGCGTAAGATGCCCGACGGTCACGCCCCATTCGCAGACCTTGCGCCTGGTCTGTTTACACAAGAAAAAGTAAGAAGGGATTCGGGTGGTGAGTGTTTTTTTTTTTTTTTCTCTTGAATACACAAATGGTTTGAACGCACAAATCAGATGAGGCACATGGCCACCACTCTCCTTGTCGGAGGGAAGATCAATTGGCATTGCCGAAGGAGAGCCCGAAATATGGGTCTCGTTTTTGCGACAAAGGCTAGTTTTCCTTTCTGGTGGTGAGGCATTAGTCTGCCTTTGGGCGGTGGTGTCGGCACCGGTATCGGAGGCGGAGCCGGTATTGTCAACCTTGGTACCCCAGAGTTTTCTGAACAAGAGCGTAAGTTTGGAGAGATGACGGGAGGAAATAGGGATTCAGAAGCAGGGTTTCTTATTTATTACTCACTTTCTTCGTCTGCTCTCCGTAATAATGCACTCTACTTCATCCAGTCTGCAGTTTGTGCAAGGGGCACCGTGTTCGACAACGTTGCAACGCACTTTTCTGGCTCGACAACATTGGCAGGCCTTTGAAGCTCGACGCTTCACTGGGCGGAAGTTTGTACCGCTTGTGTTCCCAGCAGCTGCAGCGGATCTCTTTTGACCAGCAGCAGCAGAATTACTATCAGTAGTTGGCTGTGGTGCCGAATTTGTGGTGGCAGAGATAGCAGAACTGGGAGCAGCTGCTGTGGCGGTTGTGCCTGCGAGGGCCATAGCTAATGATGTTGATGTGAGACAGCAATTCTCGGAGGGTTTTTGGTGAGCGGTAAGGGAAGAATTGTTCGAAGTGTGTAGATAAGTTTGATGTTGAGGTTTGGCTGAATGGCACTCGGCACAACAACAGAAGCCCCCGATATTGTAAGATTGAAGGTAAAGGTGCGAGAAGCGTAAGCAAAGTCGGAGGGAGCAGGAGGAGGGGAGAGGTCATGTATATAGCTGAGTAGACGAGGGGCGGTGGTCGAGCGGAACCAAAATCACTCCGTTCAAGGTCAATTTTGGACTCTAACCAAGTGGAAAAAACTAGCCAAAGGGGAAGAAGAGTGGTGGGTGGTAATTGGCACAATGGACATGCATCCGTCAGTAAAAAGGGCCAACATCACCCATTATTCCATTTCCAGTTCCACATCCTCATTGTAAAACTGCGGAATCTGCCCGAGTGCCGGTAGACTGCACCTTTTCCCTTGTGTGATAGCGGTATAAATTCTACCGTAGCTTACCTGCCTTACTCGCACAGGCAAACCTTACCGCTTCCCGATGCCAACTGCGGTGCTTGTAATTTATCATATCATAGCTTATGATGAAGCTATCCACCCTCTCCACCTACAGCACGCAGCACCATAGCAAATTCCCTCTACGGTGCTCCTCCACTTCCCTCCCAGCTAACCCACCACAACCACCACAACCATACCCTAAGGCACCACTCACTCACCATGAGCTCTCAAGCCCCCTCAACACCACCAGTATCATAGTCTACTGCGGTAGTCTACACCACACTCAACTCCCCTACGGTGCTCGAGGAGAGTTATCTTGACGTCGATCATACCCTTCCTAATCCGCCCATCTACCCACCCACCCATCCAATCTTTGGAATTACACTTTTATCCGTTTCCAATCCCCTATTCCAAGTATGGTTTGGCACTCATTCATCCCTTCTCGATCATAACCCCTCCCACTCCCCCCTCCCTGATCTAGCTTTATCGATCCCTGTTCTGTTTGACATTCCATTGCATCTTTTCCTCTCCACAATCGGGATTCCCCAGAGTCTCTGAGCAAGCCCCGGCCAACCCTCTCCGCTTTTGTGGGGCAAAAAATTGCGCAACAGTACCTGCCACACCGATACTTACTCAGGTACCTCCTATTATAACTGACTACTCTACTCTCGGAATACCCTCACAAATTATTTCCGACATCCTCTTGCTATTCACAAATGCTGGCCAAAGAAGGAAAAGAATATTTCAGACTTTGGATCCCTAAAGTACTACCAAGCATTGGCAGAAATCGAAATCATGGATTGGATGGGGTACTGTACCGTAATCCGGAGGCACTGCTCTCGCATGCATGTGATTATGGAATTGTTGGTGGTGCTCCAACATCATATCAACGTATCCAGCCTAGGGATCGCGTGCCCCTCTTCACGGAAACAGAGGCAAGGTTCGCCAAAAAAAGAACGAGAGCGAGAAAGAGAAGAGAAGAAAAAGAAAAAGAAAAAACTCTTTCCAAGAGACACCGTGCACTGTTGTGTATGGTATCATGCGTGAGCCTTCTCCGTGGTTTTAAGCGCGCCATTGAAACCAAGGACCTCACGATAGCCCAGTAAAGTAAGAAAACACACTCGCCATGATTCTGGGGACCGGTGAGACCAATTCGTCCCCGGAAGAGGGCGTGGAGCTGATACCCAGGAAAATAATGCCCTACGGAACCAGCAACTTGAACCAGCCTTCGCGAGTGATGCCTATCCACGGCAATGGTAACTTTATTCTCCCAACTTTTTTGACGGAGGACATCATTTGGTATTATTTTAATTATTCATTCCTTATAATAATCCCATATCATGAGAAGAAGACATTTACGAGTGTGTTTCATTCCAGAGAGGCGGTTCTTGCTGTAATAGCTTCTCAAAGTTGGGCAGATTTCGTGCGGGCCTCGGGGGAGGGGGAGGGTTGGCAATTGATAATTATAGAAAGAAAAAGTGCTAGCTGAGTAATATCATAGGCCAAATATATTGTCCAAAGAAGTAAAGTCACTGTTATATTAGGACTAGTTATCTGACTCTGGATAGCACCATACTTTATCGAGCGCAGTCTCGTGACCAGCGACCCTACTGTGCTCGAGCAGCAGGCTAAATTAGGGTCGAATTATCAAACTTGGACAAGACGAATTCTGTCCATCCGGGCTACCGGTCTGAAGTCCAAGAGAGGAGAACCACTCGCGATAAGTTCCACGCAAAGAACATGCATGGTGCCGTCGTTGCACTGCACCGCAATCGCCCACCAGAGAGGAGCAAGAACCTCGAACTTATTACCTCGCGAAAAGCCGGCCGGTTCGGTAGCCCGGGCGATTTCTGTCATTAGCGGGGACAATCGCCCAAGGTATATTTCAACACACAAATAGGGAATCTTGTCTAGCAAGTGCTTATACAGTCGGAAGTATTTTACTTTGGGGCCGGAGGACTTGTGTGACTTTCACGGCACATCTGTCATCATTGCTGTTTGTGTCGGAAAAATCGGTCTTCCCCACCATTCCCCCCACCCCTCTCCTCCGACTCTCAAAAGCCTCATGAGCAGCGGTCCCTCCAATCATAAACGGATGTCATACAATCAGCTGGGGTTGCCAAGCCACTCCTCACCAAACTCCCAAACCCTAGTATCCAATCCACATCTGTCCATCGACATCACGGGAAACTCGCCGGAGGATACTGTCTCGAGGGGACGGATTGAACCCCACCCTCCCCATTCCTCCCCATCCAAATGCCCATGCTCCTAAGGAATCGCGACATTCACCGAAGCAATAGGCGACTCTACTCGAGTACGAGTACTTTGTCCGGGAATCGTTACAGTTTTACTTCATCCAGGAGAAGACTCGAGTATCTCCGCATGAAAAAAGGCCACGCTAGCTAACCAGGTTTTTTTTCTCTCACTTACTCGCTAGCCCACCGTGCTTTGCTACCTCCCGCAGTGTGACCCCCTGGCATAAGGTCCTGGCCTCACCCCCAACAAATAACCTTCCGCTTCGATTAAACGGTAGCCGAAACATGATGAGGAGCTAGATCGCAATTACCCGCAGGGTACTGTATCATACAACGGGCCAGATTGAACGCCGGGACAACTCCACCCAAGGAACTCCCTTATGAATACGATAGTCGTGGTGCCGGATGATATACGGCACCACTACCCTGCTCGAGTTCAAATACTCGAGTCGATTATCATTTTGCACTCACGCCGTACCCAGATAACCCTGTGCTAAGGGCCGCATGTGCAGTACGGGCGCTCTCTGCTATCTTATTGGGTTTGTAGAAATCCATCAAGTCTCTACACACAGTCTTTTTTGTTTTTATTTTTCATCTTCTTGTGTTTGGTTACGGTGGTGTGCGTCTTATTGGACGCATTAGCCAATTCTAGTCGTCCACAGTCGACAGTCCTCTTCCCCCCCCCCGTCTTGACCCCGTCCGAGGGCAAAGCATGTCTCGTCCTCTGTCATCCCTTACCCCGCCCTGAGCGCACTGGAAGACCGGGAGCGTTGTGCAACAACGTTGGTGTCAGCCATCTTTTGGAAAGATCATGCGTGTAAGCCACACATCGAATCGTTAATCACACCACTAATGAAAAACTAACCCCCTACTAAGTTAACTTAAGTCTGCTACTCGAACACTGGCCATCTGAAGTGCTGTCAAATTTTCAGCGGCTCAATCACCCATGGCTGGCTGGAGGTTGACGCACTCTTCAAATGCTTCGCACATCATAGCACTTGTATGATGCTCACACTATTATAAGTTAATAGCCCATGTCAAGCTGTCATAAGCTATCATTAGCTGGGAACCGAGGTATCAACCAGCCACACCATCCTAGCCAGAGCTAGGGCTTAGCCCTAGATTTACAAACGCAAAACACAGTCAGCGCAAGTGATTTTCAGGTTCAAAAAAAAAGGAGAAGGAGAAGAACAATAAGATTGAGGGGTTACCATAAGTTAAGAGAGATATTTTGCATGTTTTTGAGAAACGAGGGAATGACCGGGTTGGAAAAGTAGCGAAAAGGAATGAAAAGGAAGAGAAATGAATACGGTAGCTCCATGGGTTACCATCGCATACTCGAGTACAAGAGACTTCACACGGAGACATCCACCGTGCCCATACAAATCCCCAGACTCCACTGTAATCCGATTTCTCCCGCTCTGGTCTACCCCACTGCAATGACAGCGTGTGAGGAAACGCTAGGCAATAGGCAGGTCTCACGGCTAAACATAACACCTAGCATACTGATACTTGTACGAGTACGGTACGAGTAGTAGGGGTATTCAAAGTTGAAAAACTTGAAAAAAATTAGCGTACTTCACTGTCTCATGTAAGGTTGGCACATCCAGAAACAGTTAACCTACTATAACTTTAGCTTACTAGACAATACTTGTTTTCCTGGTAGATACGGAGGTGAGGAGGTCGGTAACAAGTAAATGTGAGTACAGTACTCATTAACAGAATACGTAAACATTACATAATTAGAGGTAGAAGAATGCAAAACGTAAGGAAAGACAATAAGCAACATTCGAATAACAACAACAACCTGGAACAAATGCCACGTACCTCTGAGAAAGCAAGAATTGTTCACCAACTTCACAAGATATGGTTATCTAATACCATTGTTCAAACGACATTTGATAATAGTGATGATTTATCACTCTTTCTCACCTGCATCAACCCTTCCAGTTCAGCACAGAATCAACCTCTGAACTCCAATGACTTCAACTTACACATGTTTTGTGTGATCTTGAATGCTTTCCTTGATACTGAATTCCAACACCGCCGATGTATTGAACCTATGCCTGGGAGGAAACGAGGAAGGATTAGGGGAAGAGATGATGGAGGTCATTGAGCTGCTAGGGATTGGAGTACCGGCAATACAGTATTGTGTTCCTTGTGAGCCAATACCATGTACTGAATATATGTTTAATCACCATGTATGTAATATATTAAATTTAAAATGTTTCTAATAAAAGGAAATCAAAGTTAATATATATTAGATCTATATGATGTCAGAAGATAGATTTACAGCTTTCTTTCACATGAAACGGACCTCCTTCAATCAACTATTCCTACTTATTCGTGACGATTCTGTTTTTCAAAACGAATCCAACAATCCTCAAGCCTCTCCAGCTATTCAGTTAGCAACCGCTTGGTATTTCATGGGCTTTAGTGGAGTATCAACAGTACGTGGTGCTCCTCAGTTAGGAATTGGAGAAGGAACGGCAATGTCATGATTCTAATCTGACATAGTAAGTTTCTTTTGTTATGAAATTGATTTATGAGTTTCCTTTGTTACGTAGTTTGATTTATGTAGTTTGTTTTATGTTATGATTTACTTTCACGCACATGACCTATATAGAGGCATGTGACTATAAGGTCTATGCAACGAGGTTGACTGCAAGGCAGACTCGTTGGGGTTTTATTTGTTATGTTTCACGCACGAGACATATTTAGAAGTCACGGGGCTGCATAAGGAGGCTTTGCAAGGAGGCTGTGCACAAGGCAGACTCGTTAGGTTTATGTTATGTTTTATGTTATGTTTCACGCACATGATCTATTCAGAGGTCATGGGGCTGCGCAAGGGGGCTGCGCAAGGCAGACTGGCAAGGCAGACTGCCTATGGTTTGATTTGTAAGCGGGTTGAGGGAAGGACTATATAAAGAGTCCTCGGAGGCGAGTTAGTTAGTTCTTCACGTAACCATCTAAGTCTTTCCTCTTACTTGTCTTCGCTCCGTTACGGTAGCGAATCTAAAGTGTTTCGCCAATCGTTGCGCTTGATTTCTATCTCACGATAGGCTTCAAGTCTTTAGCTTCTATCACGATAGTTGCTAGTCCTGTTCCTGCGATCGTTTGAAGAACCACGGTTCTTCATCTCGCCTATCTACGGTTTCCTCACTTCTCGCCGCGCCTCCTCACGGTCGCTATGGCTAAGCGAGCCTCTCCCCCCTCCACCGCGTCCGCCTTGCGCTGGTCGGTGGTCCTGTCTCGTGCCGTCGAGAAGAACTTCGCCCTGGAGGCTGAAGTCTCTCGCCTGCGGCATCACATCTCTGTCCTTTCTCGGCGGCTTCATCAGGCTGAGAAGGAGAATGCTGCTCTGTCAGGTTCGTGGAGCGAACCTGAGGATCCTACGGTTATTCCTTCGTCGCCGACTCCCTCGGTCGCTTCGGTTACTACAGTTGTTACAGTGGGTGATGGGCTAGACCCTGAGAATTCTCAGGGTCCGGCAGAGGAGCCCCCTCGGGGAGTTGTTACGCCGGCGGTTATCCCACCACCACCCTCCACGGAGGGTGGTGTGGGTGGGCCCCCGTCTGATTCGTCAGATGTGGTGGTGGAGGCGTCCTCTTCGGTGGGTGGGGTGGTGACCCCTGTGGTGGCGCCGGCTGCGGTGGCATTGCCTCCTTCGGGGGGTCAGGTGCCTGAGTCCTCTGTGGCTGAGCCCGTGGCTGGTCGGGGAAGCGCCTCTGGTGGCGCCCCTCCTGTGGTGGTGGGTGGTGTTGAGGGTGGCCCATCTACCCCTGACCGTAGGCCTGCACCTGGGGGTGGGAAGAGGAGGAGAAGCAAGAAGCGCCGGGTCAAAGAAGACCAGACCTCACCCGTGCCACCTGTCCCCGGTTCTGATAAATCGTCGCCCTCACCGGTGCGTGCTCGCGTGCGCCCGGTACCTCGTGGCCCCGGCGGAATAGTGTTGTCGGAGGCGGAGGCTGAGTTGTGCCGGGGGGGCTGTCCTGATCCTGGATGTCAGGGGACCCTCCTGGGTGGCTTGGGCGGTGGCCGACGTGCAGCGCGTTGTGGTTCTTGCAATGCATTCCGGGCGTTTGCCTATGACTGAGCCCGCTCGGCTAGGGAGCCCTCGCCTGGTAAGACGGCTTTCCTTCGGGTCTACCCGCATGGGTCTTGGGTGTTTCTTTTGTTTATGGAGTTTTTTGGGGGGGTGTTTGGCCGTGGCGGTCGGCTGGGGGTCTCCCGAGATCATTGAGTGGGGGTGCCCGGGTGGGTTTCTATTGTGGAGGAGGGTTTGCGGGGTCATATTTAGATGACGGTAGTGATTTTGTTTTTTGTACGAGGAACTTGGGGGACTGGTACCTTGCTCGGCTTCGGCTACGCGAGGAGGTCCTGTGGCTTCGGCTGCTTGGCTTGGTTGGGCCCGTACCAGAGGGTCTACGGTGTCGCTTGGGGGAGGACTTTCTTTACCGTTGATGGCTTTGTATTTAGTGTTCGTGTTGGGGCATGGCGCGGGCATGTTTGAGGTGCGGGGTCGGAGGTTTGGATTGTTCGTAGCTAGTGGTAGTTCCAGTTTGCGTTAACCTCGTACAGGCGGGGACTTGTCGTATGCCGGAGTCGGCGGTACAAGTATAAATAAAATTGGATTGAACCATCTAAGTTATTTTCCTACTTATCGTTTTTAAGAACGAATTTACTTTATTCTATCTACCTTATGATAGTTACATGTACTTAGTAGAAGAGGAACGCCTCTACGACTACTAAGTGTAACAAGAGAAAAGATAATAGTGTGAACGCACACTATACGAGAATGACTAAGAAAAGTAATAGTATGAACGCACACTATAAGTACTAAATATATAGTGTCATAGATGCTATAAGAGAAGTATCGTTGCCTGTCGCGTGAACTGATATAGGAACAGGACCCCTTAACAGGCAAGACTTTACTGTAATCGAACAGTACACACTCTCATTCGGCTTCTTCCACGCTTAGTCAAATGGCCAGAGCCAAGCTGTTAGGAGTACCCGATCCCGATAGCCTAGGAGTACCCTAGGTAGGGTAACCTTACCCGAATTCGAGAATCTTAGTCTCCAACACCCCTCTCCGGCCCCCTTACGGGGCCCGCGCGTCATCATACACATCAACCTTTGTTGCGTCCTGTAACTATATAGTCACAGAATTGAAGGTGTCAGAATAACATCATATACGTCGCTGCCATCCGTCCGACCGAAGGCTGTTCGCAGGATATTTAAGAGGGGACCTCTGGCTAGACCTGGGAAGTGGAACGAAGTCAATCCGTCAACTACTCAGGAGGTTACAAGACTTCAAAGATATGACATCTTGGGCATGGGCCATAGGTAACGGGACGGTTTCGCACAAGGTCATGAGATGAATGTTAGGAGGTTCGGAATAACGAACCAATGCATTCACATCCACCCTTCGACGATTAGAAAGAGTCTAGAGCTCCTGGAAACACTACCAAAGAAGCCAACGAACTTCGAGGAGTGTTGCAACTATGATAAGAGGTGTACCGCAGTTGCGGGATTTACAACCAACACAACACGAAGGTCCACCCCCTCTACATAGAACAATCAGGAGTTGCCGACCGAGGAATTATGAGACTATTCAATAGAATGGCCTCTTCTCTACGAGAAGAGAGTCATCGGAATGCATTCTATTGGTTAGTTGTTGAGTTATCACAACTAGAAGTCATCGGCTCCGGCATATCTACAGATGCAGTCTCGTATCAAGACTGATCCTCTTGATAACGAAAAGAACTATTGGAGCCAACAGAGTTCGACTTGAGAACTCGGCTACAGGTCTACAGATTCTGAAGATCGGATAATTACTACTGGTGACAAGTATGTCTCCCAGGCAGGAAATAGTAATTACCGAAGATGGGGTGATGGTTTTCAGGCTCTCCTGGTGTTCGCACCGTCATGGAGAACTCGACGTCACGCATTAGACTTGAAGAGGTACATATTTTGTATGCTAGATAGATATAGCCCGCGAACACTCAGACGTGGAATATAAATATCGAAGTGCCTCCCAAGCTTTAGACATCATCAAGCAACGGAGAAGAGACCTTAACAATATAATATTGTTCTTACGATTCTATCCTACTTTCTTGCACTCTTAGTAGTCATAAACGAAACGAGTTACTTGCGAGCCTTCCTAGACAAATCTCCGTCAACACGAAAGAATCCCGATTGGCCTAGACAACCATAAGTCCATATCGGTTGCCTCCGCCTAACACAAGCAGCCGCGATTTTTAGGGTATGCGAATTGGGATAGAGAAAGATAGTGGATTTCCAGGATGTGTTGGCTTCCTGGATGGTACGGATATGGTACTACGATATGGACCTTCATACCACGGTGAAACCTATTTTAATAGAAAAAAGAAATATGCGTTAAACGTACAAGCTATTTGTGATAGCAAACGGAGATTCACCTTCGTTACAAGTGGTTTCCCGGCCTCTGTTGGAGATCCAACAGTTTTTTGTGGTTCATAGTTTTTTAAACAACCAAATTTATTTTTCTCATGACCAGACGAGTACATTTTAGCAGACAAGGCATATCGTATTACACGTCGCTGTATGACACCCTACAAAGAACTGCTAGCAAATCAAGAGGCTGGGGGCTATAAGGATTTTAATAGAAAGTTAGCGGAGGCACGGATTCAGATTGAGCATGCCTTGGGTATTTTAAAAACTAGGTAGTCTTCCTTGCGAGAAATATCAATCAAAATAACTTCTTCACAAGATCATGTACGAGTTGTAGCTTGGATAATGGTATGTATAGTACTACTTAATTTTCTTTGTAATAGGGAAAATGATGAACAGTGGCTACCCCCACAAGAGGAGGAACAAAATTTCATGATTGGGAATGATGAAATCCTGGAGGATGAAATATTAGGAGGTGAAGCTGAACGTCAAGCTGGTATGGAATGGAGAAGCAGAATGCGTGAGTATTTTTCAAACAGAATGTAGTTAGAATAATCAAAAAAATTAAAAACTTTGGTAAAAATAATCAAAGGTAAGACGTATAATTCCATATTGTTAAAAAAAAAAAAGGTACATCTTATTCCAAACCATCAAGATTAAACTCTCCAACAGAATCACCACTACCTGCCTTCCTCTTCTCCCTTGAAGCCTGAAGTTGTAAGATCAACAAATCAGTCCTGCGCTGCTCAGCCCTAGCACGTTCCCTTTCCAACTCTAACTTTTCTCTCTCCAATCTAATCTCTTGCTCTCGTAGTTCACCTTGTTGTTGAAGATATCGATTCAAAAAATGAAACTTTTTGTCCTCTCCCTCTGCCTTTGCCGATGCAAGTATACCAACTGCTTCAACGAGAACATTCGATCCGCCTTTTTTCTTTTTTTGAACGCCAGATGATGATCCCTCATCATCTCCATCACCGAGCAGCATTTCCGGAAATCGGCGCTTTCTAGATTCTCGAGTTCCTACTGTTTGAACTAAATTTGAAACTTGGGGAGTTACTCTTCGTGTCTCTTGTGCTGCTGACTGTGATCCAACAACCACTACGTCTTCCTCAATTCCTATCATTCCCAATTCACAATCTTGTCCTTGAGAACTTTCGAATTCACCATAACTGCCTTCCTCTTGTCCTTCTGCTCGCCTTTGCCCCTCCTCCAAGCCTCTTATCTCACTTTGCACTCCTCCGCCCAACCCCACTCAACCTCCAACTTCTACCCTCCCTTCCTCCCGACCCTGCCTGTCCTCACCCTCTCTATCCTCCTCCCCAATATCACTAACACCTGGAAGTTGCAGTCCACCATTCTCGTCTCCAGTTGAATTGGTAGAGGATATAGCTGTTTGCAATCGGTCGATAGTAGTAGCAGTTTGGGTAGGATTGAGGCCAGAATCGTACAAGACAGGAGGTCTTACATTGGGCTGATCACCCAATATTTTCTCTAGCCGGAAGAAATATGAGCACCGTGAAAGTAATTTATCTATTTGATTGTTTTTCATAACAAATTTTAGCAAATCTTCTGCCTTTTTCTTTCTTCTTAAAAAAAAAATCAACAAGGTAAAAAATAGTAATACTACCTCGTAAACTTCTTCTTCCTTCATCTAAATCCTGCTCCGATAAACCCCATCCACTTTGGTTGTTCAGTTTGGCTGCTGCACGATAGGCTTTCATAAGGTTATCGTATTTGTATCCGACCTTAAGAGGTTCTTTTGTAGGTATGCGAGCCGCAATTTCACTAACGACGGTTTTTTTCGTAATCTCAGAACCTTTTTTGATTTTTTGAAGATTCTCTGGATCCTCAAGCCATTGGATAAGGCTTTCGGTCTCATCCTTGGTCCAAGTGGTGCTTTCGGCAGAATAATCGCGTGGCATTGTGTTGATGGTTACCGTCACCGTTGTTGTTTAGAGTCATGTTTTTGTCATCGGGGGCTTGGGATGTGAAAACTTTTTACATTGTAGCTAAAATTTACCTTACTTTTTGTTTCTTCTCTCTTGGAGAAATCTGGGGGCCTCAACTATGATACTTGCTACTCTATGATCCTATTGGCCCTCGACTTCAAGTAGACTAATGCAGGTTTTGGTATCAACTCGTTTCTACTCCCATACTTTTTCAACTTTGAATACCCCTAGTACACGCTCGCTGTACGAACAGCGAATAGAAAGAAGTCCCTTCCCTCCTCAGACTATGAGTACTGTACCTTACCTAACGGGTACCACAGTCCCTGTACCGGAACTATAGCGGATTAGTCAATCCCCTTGCAACCTCAACACAGAAGGGCAAGACCGACTGGACATTATTCACACTCACACACTCACATGCCCACTTGCGCTTCTGCATCATTTGATCAAAGCCAAACCGCGCTAATGCCCCCTAGGTAGGGAGAGTTTGCCACATTGCGTGGCGCAGAATATCTGATGTTGAGGTTGAGGCTGAGGCTGAAAACTCCTAATCTCAGCCTCAAGTCTCCCTGACTTGTATCCTCAGTTAAAATTTTACTGGAGAACACGGATCCTACAAACCCGAGATGAGTGCCATCATGGGTAATCGCTTGGCTCTTTCTGGTGTTCGCTGATATTTGCTATCCCCCATCACCACGCCACACTCTATTCCCCTCATCGCATTGGTGCTTAGCGCGATTTCGGGTTTAATCAATTTATGCGGTATTTGACCTCTCTTTATTTTTATTTTTCGCACCCTCTCTCTCTTTCTCTCTCACTTCCATTCCTTCCCTCACTTCACTCCCCTTTTTCCCCAAAATAAAAAAACTCTCCCTCCCCACTGAAACCCCCACAAGTTATCAGTACTCACACCAACTCTCCCGCCTCCTCTGTCGTATCGGAAGAATTAGGGGCTAACCGGGTGTGTTTTACGTTGACTGGATTGAGCGTTCCCTATTTTTCCGGGTTAATTTTTTTTTTCTCCCTCCCTTTTTCCTTCCTGTTGTATGATATGATGCTCGCTCGCTCGTGCAGGCGTATCACAATGATATTATCATACTTTTTTTTTACCCTTCTTATTTTCCTCTCAGACGTTCTTTCTATTGTATGGGATTGTGTTTGCTCATTGCTGTCATGACCATGCGTTCCTGGAGTTTATCAGAGCATAGAATGAGATACGGATCAAATTACCAGGTTTGTCGCTCACAGGCGGATGCATGGGTGGGGCCGGTTCTTGTCTCTTATTCTCCCCACTCCTTTCTTCTAACCCGTACCAAATATTGAAAGTCACGCAGTATGAGCACCGTGTTGAGTCCGTGCCCATTGGAAGTCGTTAGTGGTATGTAGTGGTCCCGAGCAGGGTTAGGTATCATACGGCGTTGTGCACATAGGCTAGGGAGAGCCCCAACCTGATATTTCTAGGATAGGATACTGGTCGGAGTTTTTCGTCCTCTCTTGTCTTCCTTTCTTCCTTTCTTTTCATATTCCTTTCCTTTCTCCTCTTGTACGGGTTATGCTACATACACGGTATACGAGGATCTAGCTTACTAGTTAGCGACAATACTTACAATCCCTTGGCACATTGTTGAGACGAGTAACCCGACAATGTGCAAGTAACTTACAGCCTAGCACCGACCACCGGTGTGAACGAGCAAATTTGTGCTGCTATGTGACTATTTCATTCTTTCAAACCTTCTCATAACAGTGGAGTTGGGGGTACGGTATTTCCCTATGCTGCCTACAGCAGAGATTTTGCGGTGAGCGTATCCGCATGAGATTTTCACCTTACGCCTTCCGGCTTCGTCAGACTTCAACTTTCCCAACCCTAGCAAACTGCCTTGATTTGTCAACGCTGTTACGACAGGTTTCAGCTCGGATAAGTTTAACTTACATTAAGAAGGTTTAGGATACATGCCGCCTAAGAGCTTATAATCAATCCAATCCAGTAATCGGTATTACCAACAAAACAAAATAAAAATCCAACAAATTAAATCAAGTCACGACCTCTCACTCGCCAACCTCCTCCATCAGGGTCAAAAACGCGCCCAAGATTACCTCGACGCCCCTAGCCACCTTCTGGTGGTCCACATCGTACCACCCCGTCGCCTTATTATACCTAACGCACTCCTCGCACCCCCTAACGTAGAAGTCCTCCGCGCGCTCCAGGAAGTGCACAAAGCGAGCGCGCAGCTCCGGGTCACGCTCCGGCGAGAGCGCGCGGTCGGTCCTCAGCATTATCGTCGTCGTCGTCATGACGTTGCGCAGGCGGGTGAGGGCGTGAAGGGTCGTCGTGGTATTGTAGCCCTTTTTTCTGCCGCGGTGGTGGTAGAGGAGGTGCGGAAGGTGCGGGAGGCGGATTAGGTTGAGGAGGAGTGTGGAGTGCTTTCTTTTGTGCGGCGTTTTGTAAGGGGGTAGGGGTAGTAGGCGGGAGTGGGTGATTCCCATCTTTTTTTTTTTTGTTGTTTGACTGGGTGCAGTTTCCAGGAGGCCTTTTTTGGTATTATGTGGTGGTGGAGTGGGAGTAGTTTCTTCAGAATGCGGTGGTGGAAGCCACTTTAATATTGGGGGTTGTTTGCTCCATATATCGGTTTGTCTGATTGTCTCTTCCAATCATAGCTTTGCCCTCTACCGGCCGAGCAGTGACCACAACTATGGAAAAAAGCCAAAGCAGAAATAAAGGGTGGGCGGTGGTGGTTGTGGAAATGGGTGAGGTGAACCCTGGTATGATAAAATGGGCTTGTCCAAAGATTCGTGTGGTGAGGAAAGCCCTCACCGAATGGTATTCGTATTTTCTATGTTGTGACCTAATGCCTCCTAGGTGGTCTTGTCTTTCAAGTGGAGTGGATCTAGGGTTCTGGACACTGTGAATCACTCGGCGCTGTGGTGGAGTGAAGTGGGGTTCCCCGGGCTTCTAACCCTAGATAATACTACTCGGGTATGATACTTGATTCCTAACGGTAAGTGTGAATGAAGTTGTTGGTATGATAATATGATATTATTATCATAACTATCACGCTTCCGGGCTTATCATATGATAATTGGTCCTTTTACCCCTCCTCTACTACCCACATCTCGCAGGCGTTCATTCAGCGAATCCCGTTTCTACAGCTACCCTCCTTAACAAAGTATCAATCCCAGTCCCCTCAGATCATCCAACAATAAAACAAGTTCCATCCCAACCATCCACTTCGAGAAAGAAAGAAAAAACCCAACTAAACCGACGACCCGCCTGACCACACCTAACGAATCTGCACACTCCCGCAACACCTCCACCTGATCTCGAAGCCCAACCTCAATTCTCTCAAGCTCCGTGGAGATTTCCCCAATCTCCTGCGACATCCGCCCGCACTTTGCGACGGTCTCTCTCCACGGCGTGGGCGGGGCGCTATTAGGTTTCGGTTATTAGCGAGTGGGATTGGGCGTTTTTCAGAATGGGTGGGGGGGTTACAGTCACTGTCACCATTTGGTTTGTCTTGCGTGTTTGTTCTTGTCTCGAAGCCGTTCGAGCCGGAGGAATATACTCGGGGGTTCCGGACGAATGCCTGGCGTTCCGGACCACTGTTGAAGGTGAACATGATTTGGAGGTGAAGAGTTATTTCCCGCGGTTCTGAGGATGTAAAGACTTAGTTATGGCGAAGCAGAGATGGATACGGTGATGGACGGGTGGATAGATGGGAGGGGGTAGATATACGGGAGCAATATAACTCATTTCTAGAGAACTTGACCTACGACGTGCTTCTTCTATGCTAGCGCCAGGTGGTGCTCAGGACATTTGCATCGAAGACAGATTGCGCACAGTATCGTCCATAGGCGTTATTGACTATTTCCAACCACTTATTTTTTTTCCCTGGCGGAATGTCATAGAGAAGATGACGCACCTCGGGTTCTGGTGTTGGATATAGGTGGAAAGTTAGTGCTTGGTCGCCTAACTAGGACAGTTGTCAAGGTGGATTGGGTTTCTCATGCTTTCAGGGGAAGGAGCTCCTTTTCCTTTTTGCTCTTTTCAGATCTTAGGGGAAATGATCATCTCTCCATCTTTGAACCAAACGATCAATGTCCTTTGAATAACTGTGACTCTCATCTCTCCACCTCTTCCCTCCTATCCCACGGCAGCTAAGGCTACACTCGCCTGCTTTCCTCTTGCTACCCAATCAACTATTCGATTAACTTCCCTATAACGATGGATAGTACGAGTTCATATGGTCATGAGGAATCACTTGCAAATCGGTCAACCGGTGATCCAGATGAACATTTGAGTATCGTATCATACCAGATCGAAATTTGCTAGGAGTATAAACCCCCCACCTTGGTTTGCTTCTTCACGTGCCCTTAACAATGCCGGATCAAAGCCGCTTTCAATACTATAGCGCAACACCGATTTTGATTTTGATTTTTTTTTTTTAAAAAAAAACATATTATATGGTAACGAACCTCTTATTAAACCCCCGACGTTATTCCCAGATATCCTTTCCCAACGCCTCCTTCCTCAAACGAGAGATAACCAAGAATCAGGGAACCCCGTATCCGCTATGCACCTACCCGAAAGGAACCCATACATAGCTAACAGATTTACTCGCCTAGCCACATTTAGCGAATCCGCAAACTCCACCATGGCTGTCCGATTGAGCCCAAAGCTCTTCGCATATGTCTACAAGCCCTTCCGCGGTTTCCCAGATATCGCCCAACACCAGCGTGATTTCTGACTGTGTCTCTGAGGGGAGCCCAGGAGACTGAGGTGTGTTAACCTAGCTTGGGAGTGGATCTCGTGACACCGGTGAGGTTTTCGCAGCCGGTGGACTTACTGGTGCTTTTTATTGGGTTGCCCGGCTCGGGGTTCTGAGGACATTTTTTGAGAAGGGGGATTATCGGTTATTTTGAATATCATACAGTGAGGGGTTGTGGAGGATGCTCGTCGCGTTGATCTACGGAGAGAGAACTACTTTTATGGATGAGTGAGGGATAGTAGACCTGCTGTTACTCAATCGTACCTGTACTCGAGTACATTACTGTGATGGGATAGAATCTGTCGGCAACACTACATATTATACCATACAGTACCGCACTATCATACTGCGGTGAGAGGGTTGGTTCCTCATCTCATTATCGGCACCCTAGTTCACCAGCCAAAACCAAACAAAAGTCGGTATAAAATAAGGAAGGTTGAAATACCATGAAATGTTTCGCGCATCGTCCTATTATATTTTTGCAGCACCGGCACCCTCCTTGCTCCTCAACTTGTACTGCCTTTTAATTCACGCACGTAATAGGTTGATCCTATCTCACAATGGTATTTGACCTTTTCATCGGAGCTCGATTGCTTTGAGCATTAGGAAATAATCTGTTTTCAGTAGTATAATCATAAAAATGTCGAAACATACCAAACAGGCCCTTGATTACCAATCAAATGCAGTTAACCCAGTTAAGAACAAAGAGCACTTGCGCAACCCATCGTCCATCACATACAGAACAAAAGAAAATCTAGGTACCCCCCCCCACCTAATCCATACCACACAATGAAAAGAAAAGAGACTTTTGTACAATCACAATCATCCGACCCAATTACGACTGCCCCGGAATAACCTCAACATACCGACTCTTCCCACGCTTCTTTCCACCCCCAGGCGTGCTCTTCCTACCAACGGGTGCGCCCGGGGGACCAAGGAGGTCGTCAATCGTGTCTCCTGTTGTTGCACGCTGGCTCATGGATGTTGGCGGGCGACTTGGAGGACCCACACCCGGTGGGCCCGTAGCAGGAGGCGTGGATGCAGGGGGCCCGGGAGGAGGCGGGGGCGTAGATGTTGAGGGCATGGACGAGGGTGTTGGTGACCTTCCGAATGGGGGCGGAGGGGCGTGAAGTCCAGATGTGGGCGGTGCGGACGAAGTGCCCGAGGGTGTAAATCCGGGTGTCGATGGGGTGGAGGATGATGGTTGAGAGGCAGGTGTTGAGGCCCGCTTCGGTGGTGGCGCCGGCTTCGGGGCAGCTGTCGCAGTATCACCAGCCTTCTTATTCACCCAACGCTTAAGATCTGGATCATAGACGAAGGAGCTCTCTTCTCCGAGTTTCGCTTTGATAGGTCCTTGTTGGTTAGGATCCTTCTTTCTGAACAAACTGCTGCCAAACCAACCTTTCTTGCCTTCATCTAGAAAGTTAGAGCCTGTGCCCAAATGTATCGGGGTTATCAGTGGAAATATACCTTGAGCAGCATTTTTTTCCTCTTCAGCCTTCTTGGTTTCCTCTTCCTGCAATTTCCTTGCCTGCTCAGCAGCCTTTTTCGTAAACTCGTCGTCATCATCATCCATAAATGACTTTCTCGGCTTAGGTTTGTCGTCCTCATTTTCACCGTCGCTATTACCCGGTTCGTAAGGGGTGAACCCCGTAGATGGAGGCTCATATCCACTAGTAGATGGAGGCTGGGAACCGCTACTGGGTGGATGAGATTCGGAGGCCGAATTCTCCATTACCTCTGGTTTAGCAATTGACGATGCTGTATCCTCGAAAGAGCTCCTGGAATCGTATGTAGATGCTCCTGGATATCCAGTGGATACGGAGCTGGGGACAGGGCTGTCGTAAGGATTGACTGTTTGGTGTTGTGGAGCGTAGGGGCTAGAGCTTGGCTCGTATCCTCCGTCGTAGCCGGTAGGTTTATAGGTGTCCGAAGTAGCTCGTGGATTCACCGCAGGCTCATAAAGACTGCTTTTTTGTTGGTAAGTGTTGTTTGGAGCATATCTGTTTGCCGCTTGAGAGGCAGGTTTAACAGCCATCGGAGGAGCAGAGGTGTAGTTAGGGGTATTATTGTATGTGGAGTAAAGATCGACACCAGATTGAACCCTACTAATCTCAGGGCTTACGTTTCCGGATCCAGCGATCTTCGCGAATGGACCAGCAACAGCATCCATCATACTCCCTTCACCACCGACTGTACTAGAGGTTTCCTCCTCCTCACCAGCAACAAACTTATTAAATGTTCCCCAGAGCGAATTGCTAACTATATCCGAACTTAACTTCGGAATCCAGTGGCCAGCACTCGGGCTCGAATCCTTAGGGCTCATGGAAAGGCGAGCAGAGAGGTCTTCAAGCCCGCCAAAGAATCCGGAGTGGAAGTAGGGGGAAGGTTTATTCCAGGCTTTTATGGAAGAAGTGACGGAGTCGCAATACTTCTGCGCATCTCCCTTTTGCCCGTTTTCGGCGAGGACAATGGCACGCTGAAGCTTATAGCCCTGGAGGTGGGGAAAGCCTGGGCCCGGAGTTGCACAAAGTGACACCGCTAGTTCATAAACCTCACTAAGCATGACCGAGTCGGCGTCTCTCCCAAATGGCGCCTGACGGTGATCTGCGCCCAGGAGCGAGAAATCGGCGGCCGGATCATCGTGTCCACTAAAAACAGATCCTGTGCTACCCGTGGCCCCTTGGCGAGCAAATAGATAGCTTAAGAGACCATTAGTTCAACCCTTTTCGCCAAATTCACAAAAAGATTATGTACCAAATGTGGCCAGCCTCAACTCTGTCATATCCAACCAACAACTTCCCCAGTGCCATTATTGACTCTACATCGCCCGGTGACCTATTGCTTAGAATCAAGCCCAATGTTTCCCTCCACCGGCCAAGCTTCTCATCGATATTTACGCTTCCGCTGCGCGAAGCACCACCACCAAGCATCGGCATCCCCATCCTAGCACTAGCGCTCACTAACTCATCAACACATTCTTCCCAGTTACCAGCAAATGTTTCGTAGAGAGCAGCCAGACTGTCTGCATCCTCACCGAGTGTCTTGACTTCGTTCTTCACAAACTCTTGAACTACTTGCTTCCACAAATCACGACCAACGGTCCCGGATATCAGCAGCGCGTGAGACCATAGCTTGCGATCCACGGCATGCCAAACAGCTGCTGCACGGTCACCCTTGAGGAGATTATTCTTAATAGTCTTGACGGCTTGGGGATCAGCCCGTTCAATACTTGGGCCCTGTGCGGTCGAAGATATATCTCCCGCAGCAGAGAATGCTCCATGATCGCTCATGCCTTCTTCTCCGACCGTTTCCGGTGACAAGATAACCCTGACAGCCTTCACAACTTCTGGGTTTCCTTCCAAAACTCCATCATTCTCCAACAGAATCCTGACGATCTTCCACAATAATACTTTCTCCTCCGCTCTTGTTCCTTCCCCTTGTGCCCTTTTCTCTAAATCCCCAATCTTGTCAGTAAACCAAGTCATTAGCTCCTTCTTCTTTGTCTTATTCGTACTCCTAGAACCTGACCACGCTGGTCCAGGAAATTTACCCTCTGGTTCCTCAAATGGCAAAATTTCCTTAATACTTCTAATCTTGACTTCTCCGGGAGAGCATTTGATCACTTGCTGTTGCATATCAGAAGCATACCTTTGCGCCCGTTTAGGAAATGTGTAAGCGATACTCCCACCAAACCCCCAACAAAACACCGGTGCACCTTGCCACCTCTGTAGGACATCCTGACAAGTCTCGTCATTTGGCGCCATAAAATTATGCCCTAAAGATTGTTGACGTCGGTGGAAATCTACGGAGCCATAGGACAAAGAGCTACTATGAGCGAAGGCAGAGCTAGGTCGTTCATATGGATCTCTTGACCTTTGGGTTGTCTTAGAAGCCATGCCAGGTGATTGAGTTTGTGCTCTTGGGGGTGGCTGGAAGGTAGTTTCGGAAGAGATTGCCCTCTGAGGGAGCGCATTAGGATTATACTTAGGTGACTGTGTTGAATGATGAGGAGGAGGAGGAGGGGTAAAGGTATTTTGGCGAGTAACCGAAGGTAAACTAGCGGGCGAATCTCTCCCGGGATCCCTTGAGGGTGCATACCGGCTTTGCGCAGGCGGAGGGACGCCTGGTTGTGGCAACTGCGAAGGGCATCCATTATTCTGGAGCGTCTGAGGTGGGTTAGTTGCACCTTCTTCTTCCTCTTCTCTAGGTATATCCATTGCCGAAGCCTGCACAGATCTCGCAGTCCCTGGGCGCGACGAGTGCATAGCATGATGCTCGCCAGAGAGCCGTCTTGGATGGCTATGAGATGGATCCTCCGGGGAATGGGGATGTTGTGAGGGCGGAGACGCCGTAAATGAATCTTGATACGAGGGGCCTTGGGGGGTCATTGGTGGCGGGCTCATCAAAGGCTGCTGCTGTGTGGTTGGAGCTTGATGTGGAGGTGGGACGAATCCACCAGATGGAACTCGATTTCCGACCTGGGGTGGTCCTGCAGGCCGAGGTGCATATTTTACTCCACCAGCTGGGGGAGCATTCACAGGTGAAGCGTATGGGGCTGCACCCGGGGCCGGAGGGTGGGTCGTATTAGGAGGGGATTGGTAACCCATCGTTGTGCCCGATGCGGGAGAATACCTTGCGGATGCTGCCGGGGGGGGAGGTGCGGTGTACATACCAGAAGTCGTTCGAGGAGCAGGCGAGTACCTACTTGCCGCAGTAGCCAACTGCGCGTCCATCCGCTGGGGTGATCCCATGAGGGGTTGGGCGGATGGTTTCTGTGGGCTGTGGTAAAATCCTTGTGTGCTTTCGGGCCTCGGAGGTGCCGCTTGATAACTGCCAGCCCCGGAGAGGCCCCGATTCATTGGTTCCGGATGTCTCCCTAACGCTGAGGATGCTCTCTGCTTTGGAGGTATAAGGGGCAGCTCTTCAAAGAACTTTTGCTGCGGCACAGATCTTGGTTTAGGAGGTCCTTGTGGCTGTTGAGCTTGAGTAGGTGCTCCGGCGGGGAAGACTGCACCCATACTACTGTTTCTTACTGGGGGTGGTTGACCAACCATACTTCCCATTCCTGTCGGTATCGTGCTCTGAGATTGCTGGCGATTAGAAGACCTCTTCCTAACCGCCGAGGGCCCTATGTCCAGAGGTAAATCATATGGACTTTGGTACCCCTCCTTTTTGTCCACGAAGCTCTGGGCTTTCCTTTCAGGTGCTGGTGGGGGTCGAACTCCAAAGGCAGAGTATGGGGCAGTCAGTTGGGGGCCAGGGATCTGGGATAGAGGTGCTTGAAAGGCTTGCTGCGGAGGGGCATATGGATAAGGAGTTTGCTGAGGTTGTTGTGCCGGCCATGTCCCACCATGTTGTGGCTGAATGGAGGACTGCGTTGGGATCTGTGCTTGCGGAGTGTACCGTGAAGCTGCCGATGGAGCTTGCGGGGTGCTCCCGGTAGAAAATCCCGGAAGAGTTCCGTCAGATCTGTGAACCGGTTCCTGAACAGGCGTCTCATCATCAGAGTCAGGCAAGAACCCCTCATCATCACTCGGCAGGAATCCCTCGCTACAATCGGCCAATAATTCGTCACCAGCCAATGCCGCTTGCCACCGCGCCGTCAAGTCATCGTCGGCCTCCCGCTTGGGGGGTGCTTGTTGATCTGGTTTGTG
This sequence comes from Tuber indicum, assembly GCA_006112555.1. Lineage (NCBI taxonomy): Eukaryota > Fungi > Ascomycota > Pezizomycetes > Pezizales > Tuberaceae > Tuber > Tuber indicum. The sequence goes on along the minus strand of VBSK01000043.1, from coordinate 136,801 downwards.
TTGCTGCTGGATTTGGCCAAAGAAGTCCTCTCCGTCTGGTTGATCCGAGTTTCCCTCGGAGTCACCGAATAGAGATCTATCGGCCATTGAATGGGGGGCAGATTAGGGTGGTGGAAAGAAAGAGGTTCAGGTAGAATATGGGGAGGAGGAGAATGGACGAACAGAGCATCATGCGCGCATACAAAGGGCATGGCGGCCGAGAGGACACGGAGGCGAAAGGGGAAGGCCTCATTCACCCCTATTCCTAAAGCGGTTAGGGCCATATTGGAGGCTCCTCGTCGCAACCACCTCGGTAGCCGCCTCAGACTTATTTATCACAATTTAATATCGAGCTTGGTTGGGGACTGCCCAACCTCAACAAGCATACCTGCAGACTACCGGTAGCCTGCTCGAGGACGTACTTGGCCGTTTGTTTGAGGGGCATTCGGCCCCGGGTTGAAGAGTTTTTATGCAAGTTTTTCGAGTAGAAGGACTTTGGTGTGTGTAACCAAATGCTTTCCCGACCCAGGGCTGAGAGCATCCAGATGCAACGGTGCCAAGACAGGTATTAATCCAAGCCAAAGCGTCCGGATATAGTACTTTATATAGGAAAAACTTTGATTCTCTAGAGTGGCATAGTGCTCAGGATACTGCAAAATAGGCGCGGCCGTGTACGAGTACGAGTGTAGTATCGGTATGGCCGTAACAGAAACGAGAGAGAGTCCGCGTAGATTTACTTCCAATTTCCTCAAATTCAACATTTGCTACTGGACTGAATGCCTTTGGCTAAGATACGAGTACGAGTACAGTACTCGCAGAGGCTGAGTGGTTGTGCGGCCAAGGTCGTCATGCATGAGGTTCTCGAGTCTGTGCTAATAGTACGGGTACAATACGGAATCCTCGTCCCGAACCCAGCCAATCCCAGCGAGGTCTCCAAAGTACGCAGTGAGAGTTGCTTCTCAGAATGGGGCTCAAAGCTCTTCATGCTCCGATCGACCGCTGCTCGTGCCGGTACAGTATTATGATGATACCCCACACACACCCACCTTGGCGCTAGCTGCATACGTAGATTATCGAGCTCGAGTTTGGCGAGCATAGTCTAAGCTGCACTATTGAGAACATCCCCAGAACCAACCACAACTAAATAATGAGAACTATACCCGAGCAGATTGGTCTTCCCGACCTCATCGGTGCTACGATGCTAAGTATTGAGTAAATTTAACGGGGTTTTTTTCGAAATTTTCATTCCTTCTAACGATTTCCGGGTTATGTCCCAACCCCTCTTTCTCCCTATGCCTGATATCACGGTGGCTATCATACAATGCGAGCAGGTCTCGATTGACAATGCTATCGTACCGGCATCTCGCTACGAGACCCTACTAGTAACTAGACTACTCCCCGCATCTCATCACCTTCAAGCGAATCTAGCCCCACAACTCCTCTACAACCGGATCACCTGGCCACAGTGTTCCAGGAAATGGGGCCCGACGGGTATCATACATGGCCAGCTAACATGCTTCCATCTCCGCATGGCGCCGAATGATACCGGCAGTCTAGGGGATAAAAGGCCCTGGGGCAAGATGGGTAGATAATTTGGGAAGAGAGGAAGGTCACCCCAGAGACCACTTCCAAAGAGGCAAGCCGGAGGAGGTAAAAGGAACGATCCACCCCCCGCACGCACCCACACCTTATCCGAAGAGACAGATAGGCAGAAGTTAAAGGGTCGCTTGTCTATACTGTGACTATCTCAATTGAAAGGACAGGCGGCATAGATATCGTAGGCGGTTCTCCGAACCAATTCACGTGGGAAACCTTGGAGCATCTGGAGATAAATCTCCAGATACCCAGAGACTCCCACACAAGTATTTTCAGTCACACCGTACCGACATCTGACCAGAACTCGCTCTCAGTAGTCAAGATAGACACAGACTAGACTAGCAATCCCTATAAAGGCGGCCTAAACTGTCTCCTCGTGCAAGGCGTCGATCGCTAGAGGGGTTGTCAACAGTTAGTATGCTGTCGGAGCCCTGCCTGATACTCCAAGTTGCTGAAGAAAACTTCAGGGGCTGGATGGGTTTGGATAGAGATAGGAGCGAGTTCCGAATTGAGAGGGCGGGGGTGATGTATTGGTGAATAAAGCGAGCCCAGCGAACCAGCCACCTGTCTGAGGGCGCCCGGCTAAGGAGATTGCAGTGGATAGCGGTTTTCTGAGCGAAGGTGAGAAGGAAATTGTTTTTACCACAGGAGTTTGGAAGGGGAGTAAGGGGAAATCGGGTGATCTTATACCCGCAGAGCAAGGGCAAGAAGAGGGTGCGCTTTGCAAGCCAACCCCGTGTCAATCGAGGCTTGCACACTCATCATAGCCCACGCATCAGCACACAAAACAAGACAAGTGTGTGACGGCGATGCTGGGGGAGAAGACACAAAGGAAGAAGGCTAACCCTATCCTAGAACCCGATTCCATATGGCATCATGAACCGGGGATCGTCAGCCTAATCCAGGAAGGTTTCGAGAAATGTCCAGAGGTTGGTTGCGCGAGTACGAGTATCATACTGTACCTGTACGGTACTCGAGCCCGGCGCACCAGAAAAAAAAAGAGAAAAAACCCCGCAACTTCAATCCGGCGACTCGAATACCTGTGTGAGGTGGGGGGGGTAGCTGTATGAGCGAACCGATAGTGGAGAAACCAATTGCCAGTAGAAAACGATGGAAGCATCTCGACCACCGCCATTGGCGGAACCCTTTGGGGTAAAATAGTAGTGTCGTACCGTTAAGTCTCGATCCAACCCAATCAACGGCGCACCCTGAGCTACTCGAGTAGACTTTCGTATGATTGCGCCCCGATTGTCCCAGAACACTTGGCCCTATTTTGGTACGAAGTCTTGATGGGAAAAACCTTGTTTGCAGGAGGCGAAGTGCTCAAAATACCACAGAATCTAAACAGTATCGACTTGGCACGGCCCTGGCGGAAACGGGGAATTCCGCTCCCAATCACCCGTATTCCGTATTTTAAAACCCACCGCAATGTCCCGACGACAGCTTATGGGACAGAGATACGGGATTGATCTGAACAATATTTCACCACCCTAACCCACCTATCGCCGTGCAAATATTGTCGCAGAAATAAACTCTGCGACTCGACAAATCCGCCGGCGAAGCCAGCTCGGCTTGTAAGAAGCCTTGCACACAAGTCCATTGAGTGGGGATGCCTATATGAAAGCAGGTTACTTCGAGCAAGCTCCCTGCCATATCCTGCAATTCGAAGCCTCAATTTGGCATTTTGCTGTGGGCGGCCAGACAAATCATCACGACTTTTACTTTCGGCCAACTTGCCATTACCGGTATTGTGGGTCCCCCTATTGCATGCTGTTCACATTTTGCCATTGTAAAGGTCCGGGAAACCAATGATGACTAGGCGCGCCTTAGATTCAAGCTAAGGTTCTATGAAACGGCCATCTACTCGAGTAGGGTGAGGGATGAAGAAAATATATGAATGACCATATCGACATCATCCATCCTCCACTGCCACCAATGCTCAACCTCCCATCCGGTACCCACCTGTACTGTACTCGTAATTTCTCGCGCAAGGCGTCAACGATCCACCAGTAACGCCGTGGACGCCTGATAGAAAGGGGTGTAACATCAATGGACGAACAGATAAAACCCTCATGGGCCTTGCATGCTATACCGTGGGTTATCGCCACTGCCGTCCTGAACCGCGCTATGCCTTGCCCAAAGACCCTGGAGGGGAGCAAGCTCCAAGAGCTAACTTTCCTTATCCCACCATGCTTCTCTTAACCCCACCAGGAGTTCTCTCCCAGGATATGATACCTGTAGAACACGTTCGTATTAATACCTGTGGGGCTAGGTATTGATGTTCAATTTGTAAAAATGCCTCATCTCCCGAGCCCTGGGAAAGCCACCGGAAGTCTGCTGCGCACCATAACTTGAAACGGGTGGGCAAGATCAGATCTTGCTTTCGTGTCTTTGACTCCTACTGCTGTAAATTTAGCCCTGCCAGCTTACTGGGATAGCAAAGCCCGAGACTCGTTCAACCGACTTCATTTTGGATATGGTGCTTTGACCACGAAGATAAAATACAGTATCACCTTTCGATTTTCTTTGCAAGAGCCTAAATGCGGTATTATTACAGGTACATACTTATTCGGAGCAACTCCCGATCGGTTAATTTTTGCATGCGCGAGATCCAGCAACAGCTGGAAACCGGTAGACCACAGTGCTCGAGTAGGGTGAAGCACTGTGCTCAAGTACTCGTCGAAGATCGAAGATAAATAGAGGATGCCAGTGTCCATGGGGGAGAAGAAGAGGGAAATCCCACGCAGAAAAGTTTTCTCCCCAATATAGTACAGGAATGGAAATATCTAGTTTCTGCCTCATCAGGACGGTGCATGAAGGTGGATATTCCGTGGACAATAAGGCAGTTTTAAGAGGTTGGTACCAGTTACGAGAAACTTCTAGAGTAAGATCTATCTTGAACGTCAAGACGGGTATTTTTATCACCGACAGATATGATACTAAATGTCGGACTGGTATGATAAAAAGGCTTGCCCTGTCTAGTGATGCTTCGAAACTCGAAACTTCATAGTGATAGGCCCTTGGCCTGTGATATCAAAATAGCACTTTCCGCATGACTTCATCTTGGAGCTTTTCTCCCATCCGTGTGCTATGCGAGGGAAAAGCCTGTATGCGCATGACTCTCCTTATCCTCAATCTTCTAAAGGCTGCAAATCCCTCAGCGGTGCCTTTTAATGATCTGTATTCTCTAAAACCCCATCGCTACTACCAGAATTCGGAAGTAACAGCCACAAAAATTTAATTATGGCGCCACTAAGCTAGAGACTACCGTAGGGCATTATCTGGCTTCACTAGTTGTCACTCGCGAACGTCGTATCGCGGCTACGACGGCCCAGAAGGAACCCAGAATACCCGCACAAAGTTAGCGATCGCAAACAGACGGGTGGATTCTAGCAATGACTTTTGAACGGGTGTTCTATGCGCCTCCAGATTTTCCAGGGGACATGCTAGTATCCGACAGCAATATTCCTGGTACCTTTCAGCTGATATTGATGGATCCTCTCCTTCTACTTCGGTTTGCAGCAGGAATTATGACCCACGGGGGTGGATCGCTCCTAGCTAAGCGATAGTATTCCACAACTCTCGATTATCGGTATTTCATACCTCACGATATTCCTAGAACTTTTTAACTAATGCTCTAGCATTCCCCAATCCTGCTCAGGAGTCTATATAACCAATCGTTCCGCCCCCTACCCACCACTTACCGCTCACCAACTCCCCATCTCAACCCCGCCTCAGCCAGCCAACAACCCAACAACCCAACAACTGGATAACTCAGAACCTAAACAACTCATCACGACTTCATCGCAATGTGCAGAAGCTACCCCCAATCGCAGGGACGCGAGGTAAAGCCAGAGCGCATTTCCTCCACCACCTCCTCATCCACCTCCACCTCCTCCTCCTCCTCCACCCCCTCTATCTTCTCCTCCGCTACCTCCACTACCACTCAAACCTCTCCTTCAACCTCCGCAGCTAGTAGCACCCTCGGTAGCTCAACCTCGCAGCAGAGCGCGGGCTCAACCTCGTCCACCAGCAACAATATCCCGAAAAGCCCTGAATCGCTCTACTATTCGGTGACGCACGGCTACGGGAAAGGATACGCATACCCATGGGGTAATTGATTGGGCCCTCTATCACGGAGGCCAGGCCGGCTATCGAAGCCTTGTCTGAGGCTTTCTGAAGGGTAGGGACTTGTGGGGGAGTGAGGGGAAAGGATTGGATGCCTTATTGATGGGCAAAGGGGATGTGGGGGGAGTGGAATAGATACCGGTAGATAGGAAATACATTGAATTATTTTTACATCAGGCTGGGGGATGGGAAAAACGAAAGCTAAAGCAGACCCCAAGTTTTCGTTTTTCTACAAGTGCGAAAGAATGCCCGTGAATTGAGTGAGGGGGAGGAGTATCTTATGTGATATTGTTAAAAGTTTTGAGTGGGGGTTGCTCTCTAGGATGGAACATTTCGCTTTACATGATATTATTTTTATACAATTTCTATAGTTGATCATTAGTCGCGCTCTTACCGCGGCCACTCACAGAGTCACTCGATGCCACACCGCTACACATAATTTAACGTCCTACCATACCGCTATCACCACTCTGGAACCATTGGCTACTTCATTGTTCAAATTTAAGAGCAATATCTAGAATATAAAGGATAGGATACTCTTTTTCCCAAAAAGCAACACTGATACCGGCAGTTCGACGGGGCTTTCAATGCTATTGGTAGACAAATATGGCAAAAAAAAGGCTGTATCTCGTGTGGCAATAAGAGAAACTCTGCCCAAAAATCCCTAATATAATCTCGCCACTCAGGAGGGCTTATTTCCGCCAATCTGGACGTGAAATCCATGGGGATAAAAGAGCTCACGGCGCCCCGCTTTCCATCCCCGACTCCACCAATATTCTGGTACTGGCTATGCTCCAGAGAACGTAAAAGGGATGAATGCCATGCAGCGAGCTGAGGGCCTGACAGTGAACATGAGGAGCAAGTATATGAGCGTTTAGCTACACACAGGCAAGGAGTTTGAAAGATCCAGGTATAGGCTTCTGAGGATTTCATCAGATGCATCAGAACAGGCAATCACAGGGACAGAAACCAGCGATAGACCCGTGTGAGCGACGTAGAAGGCCTCAACAGTCCGCAGGTATCAGGAGAAAATATAAACTTCCGAGAAACGGGCGTAGAAATATCGGCCACCGTCCGCAGATCGCGGCTATTCGCACCCAACACCGCAAGAAATCACTATCAACACACAGCGCGATTGGCGCTAAAATGGTGATTCGGGAGTAAATGGGCACCTCGTACTGGTAGACCAGCTCAATCGTGCCCGCACTCCAGAGTCTTCACCGAGTTCAGAAGTTGCTGTCGCCATTATCATGTATGGGGGGGGAAGCATTTCGAATATTTTCTTCCGCGTAAAATTTTTTTGTGGAATACCGTAGCCACGAGTCGGATTCTACGGCCCCCCGCTAGCAGGTCCTAGTTTGTGCTGCGGCTTTAGGGAGGAAGATGGAATTCCCACAAGGCAAGACTTCTTGATTGTCCTGCCCTGCGCGAGGCGCTGCTCGTTAGAAGCTCGTGGTAATGCGATAGGGTTGATTGGCGCTTGGAAAGCGTAATCGCTGCGCTGACTAGGTATTTCAGGTACCGGCAATATCACCGTGGGGCAAATACTTATCATGCTGCAGTAAGGGCGTTATATTAAGAGTCATCAAATGAATAGTAGGTGCAGCCCCGCAGAAAGACAAATTATAAATATCAATCGCCTATAGTTGACGGCGGAAACTCGCCCCTGCATATGAGTGTAGCCGTAGCCGGGATATCGGAGGTGAGTCTGGCTGTGGGCAGTAGAGTGTCGGGAGGGTATGATAAAGAAAAGCACCGCCTACAGTATTCGTGGCTTGACTTGTAGTGATCTCGTCCAGGGAATCACAATAGCTTTTCTAAAAGAGTGTAAGAAAAATAGTAGTATATTATCCGGTAATGATTGAGTTATCATAAAGGCGAGGATATAGTGTATCATAGCTATATAGAAAGGTTGTTTGGCCAGGACTCCGTTGGCCAGAAAACAGGAAACAAGAGATCAATCGACAAGCATACATGAGTAACAGGAGGAACAAGGAGAAAAGAATAAAGAGAATAATAAGAACAATAAACAACCTGGTCTGACAAGAGAAATAGGCAATGAATGGAGCCTTTGAGGGGCTAAAGAAATACTCATAAAGGAACAACATGGCGACTTTGGAACAGTTCTTGGGAGAGCTAGCTGTAAGGTTACTACTATATCATACCACATGGGATGATGGAACGCTGCTTATCTTGAGCCGGGGTGGAGGTAATTGGTAGGGCCGGGAGTGCGGTTAGACCCGTATGTCACCTCAAGGAAAGGAGTTTGGATTCGGGACAACTCATGCTTCACTGTAGAGAACGGCATACCGAGACTGCTGTACATTAATGCACTTTTGTTAGTGGAATTCGTATTTCTAAATTCCTTATCATATCTATGCTCACAGGGTGCCCTCAACCTGAAACTGCTCAACTAATTTACTCGTATGATAAAGAGGTTGATAACCCCCGACAGTCATCAACAGCCTTGCCTGGACGAATTATTGCAAGACGACATGACAGACATTCACTAAACTTGCCCCACCACGCCCCACCTCTAACCCAACCCGACAAACCCCATCTAAGATTCCCCACAAAAATCCCCATTTTCCAAATACAGACATTCCTCCATCTTCTAACATCATTCACCGATCACATCCTTCTGAGCACACGTGGTTCACCAAACCAACCAATCAATCACTCTCTCGCTCGTCCCAGCTCGACTCCAACCCCACCTCAGTCAGGCACGTGCCATCCACAACACCTATGCGGCTCTTTCGGGCCTCGGATAAAAGCAACACCCATGCCTTGATTCCACCCATCCAGCCAGGTAATTCCGAAAGTGGATCTACGCGCAATGGGCCAACCGCGATTGGTTGGCGATTACCCCAGTTTAACCCAGAATAGGGAATGAATGGATGGTCAGCCACGGTGACATGTGATAAAGATGTCCGAGTGTTCACAAATTAAGTCGAGGTATTTCTTGACCACCTACTGGTATTCGTTCGCTTGCTCATTTAGACTACCCTCTCTGCTCAGCTGAGAAACGGTAGACAGACAAAATCGCAAGCTACGGCAGCAAGCAAGCATGGCCACACAAACCTTCACCCGTGAGCAAGTCTCCATGAACAACAATGCCGATTCACTACACGTTATCATCGACTCCAAGGTTTTTGACCTGACTGACTTTGCCGACGCCCACCCCGGAGGCGTACATGCTCTCTTGCAAGTCGCGGGACAGGACGCAACATCAGAGTTCTACTCCATGCACCGACATGAAATCCTGACAAAGTACGCCAACCTGGCGATCGGGACGATTCAGGGTGAATCACCGCAGGTTATCGAGCCGAAGGCAGGAGACTTGTGTCCGATACCTTACACCGAGCCCATGTGGTTGAGTCCTGACTTCAAGAGTCCTTATTATGACGAGACTCATCGGAGGCTGCAGAAGGAGGTTAGGGTTTTCGTCGACGAGTATGTCCGGCCGGAGGCTCTGAGGATTGAAGAGGCAGGAGAGAGGCCGAGTGCCGAGATCATCAAGCGGATGGCGTATGTTCTTTTCTTCCCCCTAGATCCTGTATTCGTGCGATATTAATGATAAAAGCGACAACGGTATCAACGCCATGCGTCTCGGTCCGGGCAGACATCTGGAGGGGTACAACCTGATTGGCGGAATCGAGCCCAAGAAGTTCAACTACTTCCACGAACTCGTTCTCAACCAAGAACTCGTACGAACACACGGACGTGCGTGCAACGACGGCTTCCTCGGCGGTATGGTAATCGGTCTCCCCCCAGTCCTCAACTTCTGCCGCAACACCGCTCTCCGCGACCGCGTGATGCGTGAGTGCTTCTCCGGCGAAAAGTCTATCTGTCTCGCTGTGAGCGAGGCCTTTGCCGGCAGCGACGTCGCCTCCATTCGCACCACCGCGGTAAAGAGCGCTGATGGGACACACTACGTTGTAAACGGGACCAAGAAGTGGATTACGAACGGTAACTGGGCAGATTACTTCACTACGGCGGTCAAGACAGAGAAGGGCTACAGCATGCTCCTGATCGAGCGCGGAGAAGGCGTGGAAACCGAGCAGATCAAAACATCGTACTCGTCCGCAGCCGGAACCGCATTCATCACCTTCGACAACGTCAAAGTCCCAGTTGAAAACCTCCTAGGAAAGGAACACCAAGGTTTCCCGGTGATCATGTCAAACTTCAATCACGAGCGCTGGGTGATGACCTGCGCATCCATCCGCGCCTCCCGCGTGGTTGTGGAGGAATGCTTAAAGTGGGCGAACCAGCGTAAGGTGTTCGGACGACGCCTCGTAGACCAGCCCGTTATCCGCGGGAAACTTGCGAAGATGATCTCCCTGGTGGAGTCCGGACAATCCTGGCTCGAGGCAATTACTTACCAGATGTGCAACATGACCTACCAGCAGCAGGCAAAGTCCCTCGCTGGGCCGATTGCCCTCTTGAAAAACTTTATCACCCGCGCCGCGCACGAGATTGCGGACGAGTCGGTTCAGGTGTTTGGCGGGAGGGGTATCACCAAGTCTGGAATGGGAAGGGTCATCGAGAATTTCCACCGGACATATAAGTTTGATGCGGTTCTCGGAGGGTCCGAAGAAATTCTTGGTGACCTTGCCGTTCGACAGGCTCTCAAGAATTTTCCAAAGTCGATGTTGTGATCTCCCCTACCCTACCCCCATGCCCTCTCTTGACGTTTTGTAGGATCTCGTCCTGGCTAGAAGCAATTGCATGCCCTTTCTCGGGGTAGATTTTGACTTGTTCGAAATGTTTGTAGTATGATAGAAAGTACATCACTTCTTCGAGATTAAAACGTGACTACCACGATTCAAGTGGACTTTCGAGTGAGAATTCATGTATAAATGTCGAAATCCAATTGCCCAACGATCAGCATTTAGCCATCTACCGGGACAAAGACGCCCACAATGATAATAACCAAAGCCGCTGGGAGTAAATGCTATGTTGTACATATGCCAAGGTTCCCATTAAGGATATTCAAAGTTGAAAGAGTGGAAAAAGTTAGCCTACAGTCGCCCCTGGCTATAGTGAACGGCAAAAACAGAGCCCTTAACATTTACTATAGCCAGTCGTTCGGTATAGCAAAGATGACTAAGAGACCCTTGGGAGTGAGGGGTACGAGTTTGGACAAAATGGTGAGAGCGGGGCAACAGCCAGCGTAATGGAAACAGCAGCATTCAAGCAGAGTTATGTTACACATATATCAGGAAAGCGGAGAGTTCAGCACTTCAATGTCTGTCCCTTTACCACCGGTTTCTTCCGGCCCTTCAGTGTCACTTGCTGTTCCTACTGCCACCAGCTGAATCGACCAAATGGCCACACAACTCGGAGGTTTCCAGAATAAGTGGAGACGCGGGTTGACTGTACTGGAGAAATACAAGATCTGTAAGAAGCGGATTGAGTCAAAAAACTATGAGAGGATGAAGCTTGAAGAGGTTGCAAGATTATTTCCTGGTATTTGTCCAAATTACCCTGTAGGATACCATGTAGAAGAATAATAAAAATCGTGAAATCATCATATCAGATTCAGGCACTGGATTGCCACTTTCAAAGTCAACTCTGTCAACGATTCTGAATAGTAGCAGTCAATGCCTAAAAATCAATATTAATGCAACTGATAATTGGAAAAAGAAAGCATACCAGGAACATTTTTCAGTTCTTTAACGTCATGTTGTTGAGTGGGTCTACTGGGCTCAGTTGGCTTAAGTAATAACAACCAATGATGTTATTTTGGCTTTAGCAAAGTGCTTTACTGAACAGCTCCCTGGCTTGAATGAGGGTGAGTCAGAAGAAGATTATTCAGGTTTTGGGTTTTTAAAAGGATAGCTAGGGTCATTAAAAAATAGAAATGAGCTCGGATGAGTAAAAATACAGGGTGATTCAATTATTGATGATCGGGAGGCCTTTGGAATTCCAGCAATACAGGAGGGTATAAAAGAGATACTGAAAGATTTTGCAGTTTGTGATATTCATAATTGTAATGAGCTAGCATTGCAGTAGGTAATACCTTTCCTATTATGAATTATCAAGCTAGTACTATTTACCTTAGATACAATATGAGACATGTTATAACTATTGCACAGAAAGGAAAAGTTGTTCGAGATTCAAAGAAAAATAAGACTTGTATTACAGTCCTTATTACACTAAACGCAGATGGATCGGATAAGTGTTGAGCAATATTGATCAAGAAATCCAAAAACCAAGTTGCCTTTCGAAAAGTCCACATAAATCCAGAAAACCTACCCTTGACCTATCGATATAGCCGTAAAGCCTGGATGCTTTCTGGGCTTTGGTAGAAATATTTAAAAAATTTGAATGACAGCATGAGGATTCAAGGTTGCAGGATAGCTCTCATTACAGATAATGCACTAACTCATCCTCCTCCAAAAAGTCCTCCAATAGAGTATAAGGGACCTCCCCATCCTGTACTCAATCATATGAATTGGTATACCTGTGTTAGGCGGTAGCCGAGGTTGATCTTATTGGTCAGACTAGTGCCTAAATCTTATAATTGGAGATTGTCTAGGAAGACTCGTAAAGTAATAAAAAAGTAAAGATTCGTAATTGTAAACTTATTATTATATTGTTAAGGTCTCTTCTCTGTTGCTTGATTCCTCTAGCTAACCCGGAGACCTTAAATCTATTTATACTAATCTACCGGTACTTAGTATTCCCATACTAACATGTACTGAGGAGCTTTTAACTTTAGTTTCTACTAAGTACGAACACCATTTGACCCTGAAAGTTCGTACACCACTTCAACCTTAATTGAAACGAGATATTTATCTTGAGAGGATAGCGTCCTATCTCCCAATGATCTCTTTGCAATCTCTAGGCTTAAATGGACTAAGTATGTAAATGTAGTCCGAATGGCTATCATTCCAATCGTCCCTTTTGATCAAGAACTAGCTAAGTTTGTTGTCATGAACTGGTGCATAATTAATATATCCTTGCATGAGTCTTGACACGTCAGTATCATAGAAAGGCTTCATATATCTCCAGTCTTCCAATCCAAGTGTGGTTCCCCTCAGATCTCTTGCCTGTAAGAGGGACTCCTATTGGAGCCGTCCGACATATACCTAATCTTGAATGGGTATTGGTAACTTCTGAAGTAGTCTGATAGCGCCGGATGTCTTGTATCTAATTGATAGAAAATCCCTCAGTTGGCTATTCACTAATGCGAGTGGTCTTATATGGTTTGCGGTCAGGGAGTTATAATTTAGAAATTACTATTTCAATTCCTATATAGCTTTGCTGCAATTATCTTATCAAGTCACTTGACTTCTATGGTCAGATGCATGACATTATCACTATGCTAGGTCTTATATGCCTACCTGTTAGGCATATAGAAAATGCACAGACCTCTCAGTAGGGTAACTGCGCACAGACCCTCATTTATCGAGAGCCTGACACCCCCCTCCGGCCCCACTCTGGGGCCCGCACGTCCTTAGCGAGATTTCGAAGAGTTGCGTCCCATGACTAAAATGTCACCTCAATAAAGCCCACTTCATAACACCATATACGTCGCTGCCGTCCGTCCGACCGGAAGCTGTTCGCAGGATATATAAGAGGGGACCTCTGGGTACCTCTGAGAAGTGGAACGGAGGAAATCCGTCGGAGGCGCATTGAGTTACTAGGCTTCAAAGTTAGGTGTCCTAACTTTGGGCCGAAAGTAACGGGACGTTTTCGGCTCGAAATCCCGCAACCATTCCTATAGTGCCCCAGAGGCCATAGGGGTTACATATGACACCAATACCTATCTGAAGGCCGCTGTATGTTGGTTGGTCCTGGAAACAGGATCCCTCGAGAGGTGATTCTCTTTGAGGCGAGGCGGACCGAGGGGAAGCTGCTCAGACTCAGAAGACCTAATAGGCGGTAGACTTACGAGTGTTGGCACACCGTCTACGCAGCCTGCATTATGCATAGGTACCCGACGCATACGCTGGCCACTATGTGAAATCGGAAGAGACTACTGGGACGATAGTCAAGTCGACTGAAGTTTCAAATATAAGTCTACTCGTCTCTATAAATCGAAGACCGGTCATTCGAGGATAATCACGCATCCTACGATTAGACGGAAAAGAGTTTATGAGAACGAAGATGGTGTGTGAGAATTCAGGGTCAAACAGTGTTCGCACTTGTCAAGACCACGAGGCGTTAGCGTACAATTTTGGATAGATACTTAGTGTTAGGCGGAAGCCGACTCTGAATAACTGTCGAGAAGACTTAGGCCTGAATCTTTCGTAATAGACGGAGATTTGTCTAGGAAGGCTCGGAATTGTTCTTTTCGTTTATGACTACTAAGAACTCGCTTAATCGATAAGGGAAATAATTTTATAAAGATTCGTAGATAAAACAATGTTATATTGTTAAGGTCTTCTTCTCCGTTGCTTGTTCCTGTCTAAAAGCTTGGGAGGCACTTCGATATTTATATCCCGCGTCTGAGTGTTCGCGGACTACATCTAATCCTCCTATAACTAAGTATCTATCCAAGATTGTACGCTAACGTCTCGTGGTCTTTGACAAGTGCGAACACTGTTTGACCCTGAATTCTCACACACCATCTTCGTTCTCATAAACTCTTTTCCGTCTAATCGTAGGATGCGTGATTATCCTCGAATGACCGGTCTTCGATTTATAGAGACGAGTAGACTCCTGTCTGAGACTTCAGTCGTCTTGACTATCGTCCCAGTAGTCTCTTCCGATTTCACATAGTGGCCAGCGTATGCGTCGGGTACCTATGCATAATGCAGGCTGCGTAGTCGGTGTGCCAACACTCTTAAGTCTACCGCCTATTAGGTCTTCTGAGTCTGAGCAGCTTCCCCTCGGTCCGCCTCGCCTCAAAGAGAATCACCTCTCGAGGGATCCTGTCTCCAGGACCAACCAACATGCAGCGGCCTTCAGATAGGTATTGGTGTCAAAACTATCCCCTATGGCCTCCGGGGCTCTGTAGGAGTAGTTGCGGATTCTCGAACCGAAAACGTCCCGTTACTTTCGGCCCGTAGTTAGGATGCCTAACTTTGAAGCCTAGTAACTCAATGCGCCTCCGACGGATTTCCTCCGTTCCACTTCTCAGAGGTACCCAGAGGTGCCCTCTTATATATCCTGCGAACAGCTTCCGGTCGGACGGACGGCAGCGACGTATATGGTGTTATGAAGTGGGCTTCATTGAAGTGACATTATAGTCATGGGACGCAACTCTTCGAAATCTCGCTAAGGACGTGCGGGCCTCACAACGGGGCCGGAGGGGGGTGTTAGGCTTGCGATAAATGAGGGTCTGTGCGCAGTTACCCTACCGAGAGGTCTGTGCATTTTCTATATGCCTAACATGAGCTCCCTCCTACAAGGTCTCGCCTCGAGTACCTTTCTTAGTTATCTCTTATTTGACAAAATTCCTTTTAAGACCCGATGTGGTCAGGGTAAAAAACCTTCCGGCGTTTGCTTGTCCACCGTAGGAAAACCTTTTCCTCATCGTCTTACTTCTTCCGGTCCAGGCATCTCCGGGTTGTCTCGATGAAACTCTTTGACTACTTCTTCAGCATTTTCCATGCCCGTAGCGGGTTCCCAAGTATTTTCATCTTCTGCACAACCCTGCCATTTCACAAAATACCATAGCTCTCGTACCTGCCGGTAGCGATTGCTGATCCTTTTCCTATATGTCCGTATTTCGCTACGGACAATTTTCTCTATTTCCCATTGCAGGTCCCCTTCAACCTCTTCTGGCTCTCTGGGAGGTTGTTTGCGTTCTGGATTAATCGATTCTCGATATGGTTCAAGTAAGGACACGTGGAAGACCGGGTGAATATTCCATCGGTCGGAGATGTTTAGTCTAAACGCTCGGTCGCCTCTTTTTTCCAGTATTTGGAACGGCCCATAGAGTTTGGGTGCTAGCTTTTTCGACTTCCGTCTAGTGCGTATGTTTTTCGCGTTTAGCATAACTTTGTCGCCAATTTTAAACTCAGGCTGCTTTTTGGCTTTCCGATCGTAGTATTTCGCCATTCCTTCCCGTGTCTTTTCAAGCGAGCTTTTCGCCTGTTCATGTATCGTCTTAATCCAGTTCGCGTATAAGGTAGCGCCGGGGTTTTGAACTTCACGTTCTTTCATCCACTCAGTTTGTGGGTGAAAACCATAGTTCGCGTAAAAGGGGGACATTCCGTGAGCGTTGGTTGCAGAGTTGTTATATGCATGTTCTGCTAGCGGCAGTAACTGATACCAATCATCTTGGTCATAGTTAATAAAACTTCGGAGGTATCCTTCCAGCACTTGGTTGGTTCTCTCTGTCTGTCCATCCGTCTGTGGATGATATGCCGTCGACATTCGTCGTTTTATATCCAACGCCTTACACAATGACTCCCAAAACTCGCCAGCGAACTTAGAGTCCATATCCGAAATGATCTCCGTCGGTAAGCCGTGTAGCTTCCAAACCTCCCTTAAGAACGTATTTGCGACATCCTTTGCCGTAGCCGTAGTCTGTAGTCCAAGAAAGTGTGCCATTTTTGTAAACCGGTCAACAACTACCATGATTTGTGTACAACCTTGTGATTCTGGTAGTTGGGTGATGAAGTCTACTGATATCGATGACCATGCCGTGAACGGCGTCTGCAATGGTTGCAACAGTCCGTATTTCGCATGTCGGGGCGACTTGTTGTGTTGACATTCATCACAGGACCGCACGTAGTCGTTGATCCATTCGGCTAGCCCTTTCCAATAAAAATCTCTCATGATGATTTCTAGGGTTTTTTCTTGTCCGAAGTGTCCGGCTATCTTTGCGTCATGGCATCCCTCGGCTATCTTGGTGTACAATGCTTGGTTGTCTGGGACGAATAGACGATTCTTATAGTATAGAAGGTCGTCGATCAGTGTCCAGTTCTTAGGGAATTCTTTTCCTTCATTTCGGAGCTTTGACAAGTCCTCGCGTCGTCTCAGCCAGTCTCCATCCGATAGCGTCGCCTCAAGAAGTTGTTCAAGGAACTCGGGGTTAAACTTCTTCATTGTCTTTTGCTTTAGCATGGCCGTTGATATTAGTACTTTCTCTGGTACTTCTTTAATGTCGTACCAGGATAAATTTTCGGCTGCCGACGCTTCCAGCTGACATATGATGGGTTCTTGTTCCTTTATTATTAGACTTCTTGTAGCGATGTCGGTACTTCCGAAACCTTGGGCTCCTCTTTCAGTCTCGTCTAGCTTATCGACCTCCATTAAATCAGATGTGTCGATTTTTTCCACTATGAGTTGAGCCATTCTGTCTCCTTCTCGGATTTGGCAATCAACATCCTTGTGATTATATAGCAAGACTTTGAGCTCTCCCGTATAGTCGGCGTCTATTGTTCCTTCGCCGACCGAAATTCCGGAACGTACTGCTAACCCACTACGGGCCGCTACTCGTCCATATGTCCCTGCTGGTAGGCTTATTGCTATTCCAGTATCGAGTAGCACTTGTCCTCGTTTAGGGATAATGGCGTCGCTTATGGCATAGAGGTCATGTCCGGCTGCCATTCTTGAACCTTTAGTGGGTAACCTTGCCTTGTGGTTCAATCGTCTTACTCGGATGTATTTGTCCGAGGTATTCGTCTCTGGCCTCAACGCCAGGTCTTTCTCATCGCTCCAGCCCAGTACTTCTTTCCCTAATCCTTCTTCCTTCTCCTCCTGTAGTGCCAACAGCATTACTTGGAAGTGTTCTGGTTTCAAAACGGTTTGTTCGCGATGCGTAGCTCCCTCCTCAGGACGGTACTCCGGCCGTCTACTTAGCGCATCAGGCTTTCCGCCCTTGGTTCCTGGTCGGTAAACAATCTTAAAATTATATTCCGCCAGTTTCTGAGCCCATCGGATTTGACGTCCGCTCCAAACCTTGGAAGTAAGGAAGTATTGTAGGTTTTGATGATCGGTGTAGACCGTCACAGGTTTCTCCGTGCCTACTAAGTACTGTCTCCATTCTTTGAATGCTTCTAGGATTGCAAGCAGTTCCTTGTCATGAATCTCGTAGTTTCTTTCTGCCGAGTTTAACTTTCGTGAGTGGAAGGCAACTGGATGTAGCCTTTTTTCCACAAACTGTGACAAGACACAGCCTAAGGCAAAGTCGCTTGCATCCGTTTCTACCACCGTTTCCCGGTCTGGATAGAAATGTTGTAGAATGGGCGCAGTCGTAAAGCGATGCTTTAACTCTTTGAATGCTGATTCTTGCTCAGCGCCCCAATGAAAATCCTTTGGATTTCCTTTTAGTGTCTCCGTTATAGGTTTACACACTCCGGAGAAACTTCGTATAAATCGTCGGTAAAAATTGGCAAATCCAATGAATATCTGGACTTCTTTTACCGACGCCGGCGATTTCCAACTTAATACGGAGTCGACTTTCCTCGTGCTCATAGCCACCCCTTCGACAGATACCATATATCCCAGGAATTCTACCTCCTGGACATGAAAGACTGACTTTTTTAAGGATACAGCTAGTTGGTAGTCGGCGAGTCTTTGTAAGACTTGATCGACTAACTCGACGTGACTCTTTTCATCCTTTGAATATATCAAAATGTCATCCAAATAGCAGACCACTCCGTAGTCTAAAAATTCATGCAGGACTTGGTTCATCATATCTTGGAAGGTCGCGGGAGCATTAACGAGCCCAAAAGGCATCACCTTGTACTCGTAATGGCCGTATCGAGTTCGAAAAGCTGTCTTCCACTCGTCCCCTTCTTTAATTCTTATCAGATGATAGCCGTCTTTCAGATCAAGCTTTGTGAAAATTTTAGCCCCAGCTACCCGATCTCTGAGCTCGGACATCAGTGGCAGTGGGTGCTTGTTCAAAACCGTAATACGGTTGAGGTTTCGGTAGTCTACAACTAACCGAAGTTTGCCGTCGGGTTTCGGTACGAACAGCACTGGTGCGCCTGCGGGGGATTTGCTCCTTGTGATTTTTCCTTGATCCATCATCATTTTAAGGTATTCTCTTAATGCGGCAAGCTGTTTTTCTGACAAGGGGTAAATTGGACCCCAGGGCGCTTTCGCGTCGTCCTTTAGTTCGATTTCATGATCGAACGTCCTCCGGGGCGCCAACTTTTCCGCTGTCTGTGGCAAGAATAGGTCCTTGTGTCGCCAATATTCTTGAGGTAGCGATCCCAAGACTATATCGTCGGGACTTTCACTAGCGCCAATTCTTCCAATATAGGCGGCGTTTTCGTCAAAGGCTACCGTCTCATCGTATTCGAACATGTCGGCTATTCCTTCGTCTTCTTCCACACATTTTTCGCAACATTTTGCGTCGAACGACCATCTTTTTGGGTCTTCAATGTGGGATATAGGATGTTCCTCATGCCACCAGCCGAATGGTATGATCATCCCGTATGATCCAAGTTCTGCTATTTCGCAGGTTATCTCAGACAGATGTCTATTTCTTCCTATTTCTAACCACAAGGGATGGGTGTAAAACTTCCCTCCGGAGACTGCTGCGGTCCCATCAAACCCATAAATTTTGACCGCATCCGACCGTTGTGTGAACGGTAATCGGTGTTCCTGTACCAATCTTTGATTGATAACGAACACATTAGAGCCTGAGTCCAATAGGACTTTAATTCTTTGTCGCCTGTGGTTTAAAAAGAGGTAGGCGTCTCCCTCAGGGCAGGAATATCTTTTAGGTAGAGACGCGTAAAGCTTGCGTCTTCGCGGCTGACCGCGATCTTCTTCTGGTTTTCGTTTTGGCATTATGTAACAAGGTGTTTGTTACCATGCCCGCACGGTTTCGACCATTGAGGTCTCCTCAGACAAACTGAAATGTTTTTGGTATATCGGGCAGCCCACTACTAGCGGTCTTTACCTCCTGCCGAGGAGTTCCCATACCTTCCACCTTTTCTACCTGTGGAACCAAACTTGGGGGTCTCTGCCATCGTCCAGATATCATGGGGACAAGAGCCGGGTGCGTAGGGCTGGTCGGCTGTCCCTT
This sequence comes from Tuber indicum, assembly GCA_006112555.1. NCBI lineage: Eukaryota > Fungi > Ascomycota > Pezizomycetes > Pezizales > Tuberaceae > Tuber > Tuber indicum. The sequence continues at coordinate 117,153 of VBSK01000043.1, read as the reverse complement.
TGATAACCTTCCCGGGCTTATTATCCACCCTCGCTTAACCGTAGACAGTGTCCTCATTTTATCGGGTGCCCGTTCAGTACCAGCGCGGCACCTAAGAAGTAATAATTAGAGATGAGGTCTAGAGCTCTTGTGCCTATTGGCCGAAGATACGCCTCGCTCGTCTCTCTAAGTCTCTCATCTTAGCCCTACTGTCGCTCCTGTCGGTACCCTTGGTGCTGTCTGTTTCCTGTCTAGGTTTTGGTCCTTATCGGAGACCTTTCAGATTCCAGGTCACGTGCCTGACTACCCAAACAAGCATGTGTCCGGGACATTGGGGCGAAACATACGTTATTACCTTGGGAAGCATAGAGGCGCCGCCAATGTCACCATTGCTCTTTGTTAATCCTCTTGTCTTAGCAAGAGGGACGCGTGTACTCCCACTCAGGTCGTCCAGCATGGTTGCTTGCCTCGCTTCGGTCTCCTGTCTTGCCGTTGATTTCGATTCCTAGAGACCATGTGTCTACTAGACTACCCGAACACCGTCGTTGTCGGTACCTTTGTGAAGATTTATGTGATTTCTTCGTCTTCACCTAATTCCCACAATCGGCTGGTGGTTCTGACCTGTCCAGCTTGTGCGGATTTTCGAGCAGGTCTTGGTGGTTTGGCGGACCTTGCTCGGTTAGGGCCCATTCGTAATGGTCTTCGGCTGACTGTCGCTGCCGATACTTGAATGTTCCCATAGCACGTCTTATATGTGTGGTTCTTTTTTCCACATCTCGTGCAGTTATTGTCCTTTTTTCTCGTATCAATGACGCTTTGCGAGATTCCTTGGTGTGCTTCCGACCAATTCGAGTGTGTGATCGGAGCACTTCCTCCTAATTTCTTAGTTGGCCGTTCCGACTTGTGATCTTCACGTTTCCTTTTTCGTGAGGGTCCTCCACCTCCTTTTATATAAGCCTTATCTCTTCGTGGCTTATCCGGCCTTTCATCTCTTGAGGATTTGTCCTTTGTATCCTTAGAGGAGGTGTGTCGGGAACTGCCTTCCTTCAGTAACTTTTTTCGGTACTGAAGGTCTTCTTCTGCCCGGCCGGCTTCTATTACAACATCCTCCCATTCCTCGTCGGTATCGAACTTCTGGAAGGAGATACGGGTGAGAATGTCTTCGGGCAAGTTTCTTTCAACTGTCTCTCTCCATGATTCACCTGTCATATTGGCTTTGTTATTCAGGTTGTGCATGATCCGGAGGTAGGTTTGAATGTTGCCCTTGTATTTTACTTCCTTCATGTCCCGCAGGGCTTGTCGTCCCTCCTGTAGAGGCGCAAAGGCCTTCCCTATTTCGTACGAGAAGCGGGTCCATCTTCGAAAATTCCGATTTTGGGTTTCGCCCTGTAGCCCGTCCATCTTTCTCCGGTACCATATCGTGTATGGTGTTACTATCTTTCCCTTGGTACGGTTGAGGGCGTATATGACCCGTTCCCGGTCATCTCTCCAAATGTGAGGATTTCGGTCGAAGTAATCGATACATTGCTGAAGCCAAATGTGCACATCCTGGTGCTTTTCTCCTTCAAAAAGCGGTGGTGCCTCCGCTGGCCGTTTTGTGTTTACCACGAAGGCTTCCGCCAGGACATTCGCCAGGTCTGATTGTTCTGGGGTTAGACCCCTGCGGCGCCTTTCTGGCCCACCGCCCCTTTTTCCTTCAGCGTCATGGTCGCTGTCGTCACCGTCATCATCACTAGGGTATCCCCCTCCTTGTCCAGGTGGTGGAGTTGCGTCTGAGGTCCCTTCCCTACTAGCTTGAGGTTTCTCAATTTGTTTTCCCTTTTCTTGCCTAGTCGGTCTGGAATAGTACTCATCATCATCTTCCACCGACTCCATCCTTACACGCTTGCTGGCTTCCGGTTTTTCCTTCGGAGTCTCTTTCTTCCTCGAGGAAACGAGAAGTTCTTGGACCGCTTCACCAATCTTTTTGAGTTCACTCTGTTGAGACGAGAGTGCCTCACGAGTCTTCTTTGCCTCGTTTTGAAAGAGTGCATCTCTTTCCTTGAAGGCACTATTTACCTTCCGGTCTCGGTCCTTCATTTCCTTTCTGATTTCTTCTACTGCTTGTTGTAGAAGAATGTCCCGTTCAAGAGTGGTCTGGTGTAACTGCGAGGTAACCCCTTCGTGATGTTCTTGTCTGGCAGCTTGTTGTGCCAGGTTTTCCGCGATTTCCCTTACTATTCTTTCTTGTAGAGACTTTACTTCGGTCTCTACTCCCTGACATTGCATCAACAGGACCCCTATATCCTGATTATGGAGTTCCTTTCCTTCGGCAATTTGTCTTTGAACCTCGAACAGCCGGAGCGCGTTTTCCTGTTGAGCTCCCGTGAGCTGGGCAAACGCTATGTTTGCAGAGTCGATAGAGGATGTAATGTCTCTCCGAACATCGCGTAATACCACTCCTACTCTTGCAGCTAGCCTTGCCAAGTCGGCTGCCTGATCCCTTGGCCTCGGGGTAGATGAGCGGGACGAGCTGGGGACACTTGATGCCCGTGACCCGTCTCTTGGGGGACGCCTTATTCCCGGGGGGAGCGATGAAGGTTGGCTTGGTGCATTTTCTCCTTCGCTCCCGGTGTCCATCGCATCTTTATCTTTTAATTTTTTGGGAGGTTCTCTCCATGGCACTGGCGTTCCCGGACCTTCCGGGAACCATGATGACGATGGTTCTGTCATCTTTCCCTATAATGGGACTCGGTCTTAATGAGAGTTCGGGTGGTTCCCGAGCCTCCACGCCAAAGGTATAGTAGGTGTAAAACTACTATCAAAGGATCCCTCTTCACTGGTGTCCCAGTCGAGGAAAGGTTTCCAAACAAATTCTGGCCCGTACCAGGTTTCGTAAAGCTTTTGAAATTGTTCCTCCGTAGGAACTAGAGTTGGGTCGGTATACCACGAGGGAGCTTCTTGTTCCAGAAATGGTATTTCTTGGAGCTCTGACAGACCGGGTAACACTGACCTAATAGTGGGGTAGTGTACCTTGGTTGGTGGTTCGAATATTGAATTGGTTCGGGAGAGTTCCTCAAGGGTGTCTAAACCAACCGTATCATCAATCGCAGGGTAGTGTACCGTGTCATCAATCGCAGAGTAGTATACCGTGCCTTCAACGGACTCGTCGTCTGCGTGACTCGAACTCATGCGCTTGCTTAGCGTAGAGTGGTGACCGACTTATTTAGTGAGCCTTGGTAACAAGGAGACCTAACAATATAGTGTTAGGCGGAAGCCGACTCTGAATAACTGTCGAGAAGACTTAGGCCTGAATCTTTCGTAATAGACGGAGATTTGTCTAGGAAGGCTCGGAATTGTTCTTTTCGTTTATGACTACTAAGAACTCGCTTAATCGATAAGGGAAATAATTTTATAAAGATTCGTAGATAAAACAATGTTATATTGTTAAGGTCTTCTTCTCCGTTGCTTGTTCCTGTCTAAAAGCTTGGGAGGCACTTCGATATTTATATCCCGCGTCTGAGTGTTCGCGGACTACATCTAATCCTCCTATAACTAAGTATCTATCCAAGATTGTACGCTAACGTCTCGTGGTCTTTGACAAGTGCGAACACTGTTTGACCCTGAATTCTCACACACCATCTTCGTTCTCATAAACTCTTTTCCGTCTAATCGTAGGATGCGTGATTATCCTCGAATGACCGGTCTTCGATTTATAGAGACGAGTAGACTCCTGTCTGAGACTTCAGTCGTCTTGACTATCGTCCCAGTAGTCTCTTCCGATTTCACATAGTGGCCAGCGTATGCGTCGGGTACCTATGCATAATGCAGGCTGCGTAGACGGTGTGCCAACACTCTTAAGTCTACCGCCTATTAGGTCTTCTGAGTCTGAGCAGCTTCCCCTCGGTCCGCCTCGCCTCAAAGAGAATCACCTCTCGAGGGATCCTGTCTCCAGGACCAACCAACATGCAGCGGCCTTCAGATAGGTATTGGTGTCATATCTATCTCCTATGGCCTCCGGGGCTCTGTAGGAGTAGTTGCGGATTCTCGAACCGAAAACGTCCCGTTACTTTCGGCCCGTAGTTAGGATGCCTAACTTTGAAGCCTAGTAACTCAATGCGCCTCCGACGGATTTCCTCCGTTCCACTTCTCAGAGGTACCCAGAGGTGCCCTCTTATATATCCTGCGAACAGCTTCCGGTCGGACGGACGGCAGCGACGTATATGGTGTTATGAAGTGGGCTTCATTGAAGTGACATTATAGTCATGGGACGCAACTCTTCGAAATCTCGCTAAGGACGTGCGGGCCTCACAACGGGGCCGGAGGGGGGTGTTAGGCTTGCGATAAATGAGGGTCTGTGCGCAGTTACCCTACCGAGAGGTCTGTGCATTTTCTATATGCCTAACACTTAGTTATAGGAGGATTAGATGTAGTCCGCGAACACTCAGACGCGGGATATAAATATCGAAGTGCCTCCCAAAGCTTTTAGACATAAACAAGCAACGGAGAAGAGACCTTAACATATAACATTGTTTTACCTACGGATCTTTATAAAAGTTATTTCCCTTATCGATTAAGCGAGTTCTTAGTAGTCATAAACGAAAAGAACAATTCCGAGCCTTCCTAGACAAATCTCCGTCTATTACGAAAGATTCAGGCCTAAGTCTTCTCGACAGTTATTCAGAGTCGGCTTCCGCCTAACACTACCAACCTGCTACAAAATACTACAGCCTAGTTGCAACCCTTTTATGTTAGTATTATACGATAACTTAAAGCTGGCTACTGGCACCGATTTGTTTAGTACATAGTTGATTACTTTGAAAAGCATGGTCAGGTGGTACCAAAATTGGATATTTTACAAGTAATCTATATAGTTGCTAAAGTTTGGGATGAGTTGCCTTCTAGTGTTATCTTTCACTGTTGGCAGAAAGTGGCCTTAGTTGAATTATTGGATGGTAATTTACACTTCTCTTACGATGTATATATAAGCCATATCTGTACTGCTACTCAGCATTCTATACTTTTCCTACTTGATATGAGCTGTAACTCAGACTTAGTCAATACACTAGCCAATCAGTTTCTTGATTGCATTGAGGAAACTGGAGATGAGGACACTCAATCTGAAGATATTTCTCTTATAAATATCATTGACTACTTAGAGTCAGAGAAGCTGCAGCCAGAAGTCTAGAACTCCGATCCTGATACTACTGACGTTACATCTCCCGAAACTATCTCAGTTGTCCAGGCCAGTACCTATATTACTGAAATCACAAATCTCTTGGAATGACTTCCAGTAGAGACTTTACAAACAACTGGTCAGGCACTTCCAATACCTAGTGCTGTTCAGCAACTTCAGAAAATACAGCAAGACTTTTACCACCATGAAGAATCAATAAAGAAGCAGGGTACACTTACTACCTGGCTTCAAAATCGTCCTGAAAAACTGCCTGGTAAGGGATTCCGAGATTCATCTGAGCTATCTTGCCTGCCAACACTTGACAGTTTCCATTCAGCACCAATTTCAGTATCAGTTTCTCCAAGTCCAATATGTGTTCCAACTTCTACCCTTTCACTTCCCTCTCAGCTTCTTCTCTATTCTCCTATTGCTCAAGACTGTACTTTAGAATCCATGTGAGCAATCATACTCACCAGATGGTTAACCTGTCTGGGCCCAAAAAGGTGTGAATATGGGCAGAGTATGACAAAATATTTCTTTCCTCGTTCTTGTTTCTTATAGCTAAAGTTATTTGTATGTAACCTCTTTTTTACTATCCCTGTTCATTCCATATTTCTCGTTCACTACACTATAGGACTTTTGTTCACTATAGTAAACAAAGTTGAGTTGGATCTAATTTTTCCTGCTCCTGCTCTTTATTATAGTCAAGGATTCACTATATCTTAGTTTACCATAGCCAGGAGCAACTGTACTCTCAAGTTTCATGTCATCTTGGCAAATCTATAAACAGCTAACTTACCATGACTTTACTTTACAATAGGATACTATGGAGGTACCGCTAGTAAGTTTTGTATATTTTACTAGCAGCGGGGTGGGAGATGGTACTAGCATGAGTAATGTAGCGAATTCAGTATAGTAGCTTAGAGATAGGTAAATGGAAAAGATTTTTGCAACTTTTAACTTTGCCGGAAACTTTCAATCAATTCAGAAAGCATATTTGAGTACTCAAATAGAGTATCCAAGAACCTTCTATCTGACCCAAGATCAGAGATAAAATTGCCAGCTTTTATTTTCGATTGGATGGAAGTATACTTAAATCTAGGATAATACAGGATTCTCTTCTTACCAGATCCAATATGCATGTACCTTTCCAGCAACCCCCAAAAAAAGATAAGGTCATCCTCCTGTTCTTTCCCAACCTCAAATAGAAAATTGTATAATATATATATCTACCTTAGCCCGTAATATGCCACTTTCCTTCAAATAGCTTGCAGAAGAATTGGAGTTAGGAGTGTGAAAAACTGCAGTAAGATCAGTATTAATTAATTAAGGATTTCACCACTGCCTTGCTATAAGAAAACCACTAATTAGTGAGTGGAATCAGGTTTTTTTTTTTTTTTTTTTTTTTTATATCAAGTTTTATTAATGTTTAAGGTACATGGGTTGCATCAGCGCATGCTATGTAGACCCAAACCTCCACCCCTGTCCAGGACCCGGCAGCCAGAAAAAAAACCATATCCACAGGAGCAGATTGGTCAAAAGAACTCCTCCGAGCAGCATCCTGCAGTGCACACTTCCAGAAAACCACACCCAAGTAATCAAAACCAAGGAAATTCCCCACCCCGACAGGCGACACTCCTCAACATACATGAAGGAAAACCCCCAAACTAAGGAAACTCCAAGCACCTAAGAACCGAAGTCCAAAACCATAGGCCTCTGTAGCTGAGCTCACGTAGTCCCAGAAGACATCAACAGCCGGTCCCGAGCACCAGTTGGATAAATGTATCCATGGGCCAATAGCCCGGCAGCGGGGGTAAGAGGAAACCCAACAGCAAGGAAAAAGCTTCCTCCAAGATGAGGCAGCGGTAAAATAGTATAAATAGGTTTAAGGTCTCCGGGTTAGTTAGGGGAATCAAGCAACAGAGAAGAGACCTTAACAATATAATAAGTTTATAATTACGAATCTTTATTTCTTTATCACATTACGAGTCTTCCTAGACAATCTCCGATCAAAGATTCAGGCCCTAGTCCAACCGATAAGATTGACCTCGGCTTCCCCTTAACACCACCGCACAATAGCTTTTTCTTCCTGCTTGGTGAACAATTGCATGGGCTCGCGACTTGTCTTCTGATCCTGGGCCCCATTCAGCCGGTCACGGAGAGTGGAATATGGGACACTATACTTCTCTGCCATCTCCCTCATTGATGAGCTTTCATGCTTTCGGTATGCCTGCATTGCTAGCTGAATATTCCCTTCGCGCTCCGATTGTTGTCTTGCATTTCGTTGAGGCATGGTATGTGGTTTGGGGATTCTGGCTCATGATCTATGTGCTGTTTACTTTTCTAGGTGAGGGCGGGGTAGTTGTCTTGGCACTGATCGGTTTGGCCATCATGGTCAGTTACCCCGTAAATTACATTATACCTAAGCCTTTTAGAAACAGTGAAAAAATAACTTTTCAGTAAGCATCTTTGATAAAAGATTTAATTATTATAGAACATTAAAATGTTAACAGAAAGTTAAAAGATTCTCTTATAATAATTACAGCTAAGTAAGAGGCTTAGAGAAAGAAAAACTACTTAATTACACCTTATAAGCTAATTAACTTTACAGAAAATATTATACTGAGACAGTGTTATTAGCTACTATCTCAATCGCCAGCTGCTCTTGGTCTTATAATGGGATTGGAATCAGAGAATTTTGGGGGATCATAGTCATAGGAACTGATAGTATCTGATATTGCAGTTCATCAGGCTTTCTCCCATGATGCACTATTGCGATCAAGTTTTGAGTCAATTATAGTGGCAAGCCATGTTGCGCCGAGCCTCACTGAGCCCTCAGTTATTGTGGGTTCATAATCGAACTCACGATGGGTAGTAACTTAGTGCCGAATCTGTCGGATGTCATTGACACCGGACCGTAAAGACAGTAACTTACTCGCGAATTTGGAAGATCATCCGGACACCCGCCGCCGGTGCTCTCCGCTCTCGCTGGATCTTGGCATTAAGGATGTATCACAGCATCACAGCGGCAGTTGCGGAGTTTGCGAATTCTCGTTTATTATCATGGATAGCAGGGTCTATATTAATAATCTCACCATACGGTACAATGATGGGGATGATATTTCCAAACTTGGACTTCCTCCACCTTGCAATGTCGCCACCGTTGAAGTGACCTTTATCTAAGACCTGAGTACCGGTATGGTGTTGTTCATTGAGAGCGCGCTCAAAGAAGGTCGTAAAAAACCAATACCGGTAGGGGTAACTGGTGGCTTGAAATTCTGCCATGTTCCTCAACCAGTAAAAAAGCGTTCAAATGTAGGACGCCTTGTTTTTGCTTTATCATCCCATTCTCTGCATTTCCCTCTAGAGATATTCGCTTGATGCACTGCAGAGTTGGGTTCGATGTCCGCTTTAGGTGGTCACGGTTTAGAGCGCTCACCCCTGTCATGGTACGAGTATTTGTACAAGTACCGTACTCGAGTATGATACAAGTACTATATATTATAATGGCATTTTAAACATAGACCCCTATTCTCCATGGTATCATACTCGAGTATGATACAAGTACCACAAACGATCGTAGGGGTTTGGGTTGGTAACACAGAATTTGCAGGGTCTGTGCTTTAGTTAAATTCTGCCACAATGCTATTCCGGTACGGTATTGGTCAACCCAATCAATCATGCCCTCCACCCAAAGGGCCATTGGAAAATCCTGGCATACTGAATCACTCGTACCTGCGATCGAGAAAAGGTTTTAAAAATAACACTTCTCGCGGCTTTGTCGGGAATCCCATGAAGCTTCAGCCATCGATTCCGGAAGGGTCGGGTATTGTATTAATACACAAGTACGGTACCGTACTGGAATTTCATATTTTTATTTGTTTTTCTTGTGAAACGCAATTTCCCATAACTTTCTCGTGTAACTCAACTTCCTTGCTCTTCCTGCTGTGGAATCTACTCGAGTACCCTTCATCACCTGGCGAATCCACCTGATTCCTTGGTGTGGCGTGGAGACAAAAGAAGAAAGAAAGATTGAGGAGGCTGGGGGCTGGCAAACCGACCACCCTGGAGAAGCAATGATAATAACGACCTCTACAAGTACAGTACCTTACCATTATTTTACTAATAACCCCGGAATCAATGGCCTAGAGTTAGGTCGCAGCAGGATGCTTGACAAATCTGAAGGTGTGTGACAACTCGGGTACCGACTCTAACCATGATAGTGACTTCCTCTGTTCGAGTATGACCCCGGGTGGAACAGAGACCATACCGGTAGATTTCCGTAGGTCTAATCTGTCGTTTAATAGCTGCAGCAGAGGGAGCAGCACTACAAGTACCGGTACTCGGGTATGGAAGATAGTGATGAGACCTACAGGTGCTGGTGGCCGAAGACATATGTTCACTCGCGGGAATCAGTAGATATGTCCTCGACCACCCGTCTCATCACTAGCCTCCATACCCGAGTGCATTTACTCGTATTCGAGTGCCGGTACTTGTGTTTGGCATAATGTATCTGAAGATGAGCCAAGGGGTTTTTTCTTTTCTTTTTTCGCAGATGGGGTTTTTTTTGGTAAGGATACCGCAGCGATACCTCGGACACCTATTCCTCCCTATCGTGCAAGTATCCCTTCGGCCGGAGAGACATTCAACCCTTTGAAATGTTGAACACCAGCCTTTTTGAGCGATCGTGATGGGAAAGCATTGCTCTTGGAAGGAGGTGCAGTGCTCATAATGCTGCAAAATCGTAGCGCTCAGCAAGACCATGATATACTGTAGGTGAGAAAGCCTGCGCAGTGTTTCTCCCGATCACTTAAATAGGCTGGTTGTTCAACGGTTTAACGCGGGCTGAAGAGTCTCTGCGAGCGAGGGGGTTCCTGGACCTCCCGAAAGGGACCCCGTCCCACTTTAGACAAATTGGCCACCCCCGGTAGGTACCCGTGTAATTCACTACTAGAATCACCGGCAGCCCTGTAATTTCCGGATTCTGAGTCCAAAGCTCCAGAGAAGGATTATGCCTTCCCGACAGGGCATAACATCAGCCCACTGGTTGCGATAGATCCCATTAACCGGTATCAACAAATCTCGTAACCTCTCAGGCTAATCCTACCGCGGGCTGGCGGCTAATGATCCGATAGCTGGTTGGGCGAGCCGGTGCAGGTAGGTACAGGTTTTTGGTTGTCCATGGGGCGTGCTTATCCGGCAATCGTTGGGACAAAGGCGAATGCAACCGGGGATTGTTGCAAGTTATCAGATTCTCGGTAGGCACTCCGATCGGGGTGGACTGCTAGAGTTACCTATACTACAAGTAGTATAGTGCTCGAGTACAGTAGCGTAAGTTAGTTGTGGTGCCAATAGTGATAGAGGAATGTGTATTGTGTGTCACCCCTGGGGGCTCAGCTACTTGTTGGCAAATATCGAATACATCGCGGTTCTAAACTTCTGAGCACAGTACAGTATGATACAATTATACTCTCCTCCACGGTTTCTGGCACCATGCTTGGGCAGGATATTGGAGTTCTGGATTACCCACACAGTGTCCTGTGTGCAGGGGAGGCAGAGCTAGACCACTGGTATGATTGAAGGCTTATTCATCTGATGGAGTACTTGATAATTTATTGGTACCGGTATAGTATCATACCATGGGGATCTGACGAACGAGCGACCCGGTTTGGTCTACGATGGATTGGAACGCGAGACGCGAGGACAAGGTGAGTGACGATAATATTATTAGAAAAACCTGGTGTGATTGGGACCCTGTTGATCGTCCATCATACCGGTACACAAGTACTGGTACAACTGTATCATACCCACCGCAGGGCGCTCTTTGTCAAGAACGGGTCCATGCACCTACAATCCCCCCCATCTGGCCAAACGGCAGTAAAGCAAAGCCTTGTAATTCATCAACCATGGGCTGCTTAAGGAACAGCACTAGACTCCTGCCTGATTGGGGGGCGACTCCTACCGGTACATGTCCCATCTATCACGGTAGTGGGTACAATGTTTCACACGGTCCATTCGAGTACAGTACAGTACCGCGGGAGCGGTACTGCACGGGTATATCGGTAGTTATTATTACCGATATTATTGCTATAATCACCACGATCATCACCATCATCACCGTCAAATCGCGGCTGCATTATTTGTTGAATCGGCGGTCCTGCAAGGGGTTCCTCCCCTTTCTTTTCTTTTTTCTTTTACGAGTAGATTGCGGAGAGCGTATTGTGTGGTTGAAGAGTGAAAGTTTCGCTTAATGCCACGTGTGGACGCGTCTTTCGTGACTCGTGAGAGTCCTTGTGCTACCAGTGGCTGGCGGTGCAGGGGTTGGAAATTTTTGACGTTTCTTTGTTTTGCATAGTGCGGTGTTGTACTTTGCTCGCACTCAAGTACGAGTACAGTACTGTACAGTGGAGCACTCTACTCGAGTACTCTAGTAGGGCACGATTACTTGCTCGCCGTCGTTTTTCGTGATGTTTCGCCTCAGCACTCGAGTGGGACTAACCATACCGTTAGGGGCACAGAGCCCCAAGGTGAAGATGAAAGCTTGGCCGGGATTAACAACATACAGGTGTACGAGTACTGTAACTTGGTGATTAATGGGGGAGATCTTATGATTTCCCGCGCTTTAGCTTTGAAGGCGTTAAATTGATTGAGACAAGGTTGTCCGTATCGGGCTTCCCTGCCATATGCAACTGAAGCTCCTGGGCCCCTCCACTAGGGGGGGGGGGGGTGAGGAAGAGTACTCGAGTACGGTAGGCGTAGCATACACTACACTGCCGTGATGGTCTTGCTCTCAGCAATGGAGTCTAGATACCGGTAGTCTAAACACACGGACCCGTTATATTCTCACTCTCACTCCTGATACGCTGCTTTCCATCCATCCATTTTTCTTTCTCTCTCCCTCCGTGACCGTCTTCCCAGGCTTGATCCAGTCAGTACAAACCACATTCACACCACCCACTCCCAGAACAAGTCCCTTCTCCCCGAACGGACCTTACCATAAAAAAATCTCCACTCGAGTACAGCACAGTACCCCCAATTTTTCCTATCATATCAAACATTTTCACAGTGCCTCAGCCCCTGCGAGGCTTTTCTCATCCACTCTATCGATCTTGAGGATTTCTCCATCTACTCCCTCATCCATCTCCATCAATACCAAGAGCATCACCACCACCACCACCATCACCACTACCACCACCGCCATCATCACCATCATCGCCATCATCATCGCCATTATCAGAGGCCACCTATCCACCCATCGCATCGGCTTTTGATTGTGTGTACTCCTAAAGAGAGGAAAGGAGAGGAAAGGGAAACGTGAAAAAGAAAAAAAAGAAAAAAAAAAGGAAAACCAGCTAACTTAGGGCCTCCAGTTGTGAGTTTGTGGACGAAGCCACCTTGGTGCCTAGCTCCTTGCGTTGTCTTGGAGGGGGTGCTTTTTTTTTATTGCCACTTGCCGCTACATTACTATTATTGCCTTTCTGCTGCAAGTACCCTTGCGTACTGTAATACCTTGCACCCCGCTTCCTTTGCCGGTGCGAGGAGTGGATCTGGAATTTGCTAAAATGGTAAATTGCCCTCAGCTGAATGCCATCCTTGACTTACATGCATACATACATAATGTCGACATCACCGCCCCACAATCTACACCTGTTTTTTCCTCCCTTCTTTTGGGAGAAATTTTTTTCTTGCTTCCTTGGTTCCCTGCTTCTTTGCTTGCTTGATAGTGGTCCCCAAGCTGAGCCTTTTTATAGATAAAAAAACGGCAATCGAAAGCTATGGCCATGGACCGTGACGACGGCTTTATTGTGACCTTGGAAGGTCACCAGCCTACCATCACCGAGCAACTGCAGCTATTGCCCTTCTCTCAAAACGTCCTCTGCCTCCCACCACTAAACCTGCCACCTCTCCCGCCGCAGAGAAGACCTACATCTCCATCCTCGTCACCGTCATCGCAAAATCGGTTCCCCATTCTCGACTCTGCAGTACGGAAATATATACTATCACTTCACGATGCGCACGTGTCTAGAGTGCGAAAAGCAAAGAGGTTCCTGTCGGAGCGGAGTAAGGGCAGCGGGAGGATGGTCTTCATGAACGGGGGTTTCGCCGCTGCACAAGCTGCATGTCTGGAAGCGTTGAAGCAGTCCTTGGCATGGGGTGAGGACGAAACGGAGATGGGAGAGAATGCGACGAGGGAAGCAGAATGGGTGTTTCAGGATATAATGCATGGAGGGGTTCAAGCCTTGCAGTGCAATCCCTCCCACGAGAGCAGGGCAAACGGACTCAAGAAGAGCTCCTGTCGGGAGTCTATATCTGATAAGATGCACCGGAGGATGCGTTCCGAGAGCGCTGCCGCCAGGTCCAAGGGGGGGATTCCAGAGGAGGAAGTGGCTACCCCGAGACCTGTGGCTCCGGTAGATAGACCTCCGGCATCCCCCATGAGCGGGTCGCAATCCACGGCTTGGGCGTCGGCTGCGGAAAAGATTGATCCCATGATGTCCAAGAGCTCGCATCTTAGTCTTGCTACTATTGCTACGGTTTCCACAACTGCGCCTCGGTCACCAACCCCGGAGGAGATTGAGGCTGGGATAGAGATTGGGAAGGCAATCGCTGTTCGTGTTAGGAGTCGGAGTAATACTACCAATGCTGTTGCCCCGCCAAGGTATTCCCCTCCACCTTCGCCGCCTGTGATGAGGTCTGAGTCGAGACGGGGGAGCAACGAGGATCGATTGAGAGAGAGGAGGAGATCGCAGAGTATTCCCCCGTACAGCGGGAGGAACAGACAACCCGTTACAAGGAAAACATCAAGAAGAAAGGATGCTGGTTCTTTAAAGATTTCTACAAAGAAGCCAGACGACCGTGTTCCTCTCCTGGACGCTGCCTATTCCCCAATGGACATAATTACCCCCCCTTCCAGCGCTGGGGTGTTGCCAGAAACTCCGAGCCCCAACCAACCCTCGTTTTATCAGCACCACTACTCGATCGGTGATTCATTTGGTCATATCGGAGCCCGTGATTCGGTACCATCCACCAGGACTGCCTCGCCAACACCCAGCTCCACGGCAGATGCTAGCGGTACAACAATCATGCCTTCCCCTGTGGGTCTCAGTGCAAACTTTAATGGCTCCCCGCCAAGCACTGTTGGACGCCTTGCCGGGGAGCTGATGGATCCGTTGTTTCCATCCGCTGACGACAACTTGATAATCCACTTTTCGGATGAGATAGAAAAGGGCTCTAACGAGCTTTTGGAGCGAGTCCTCGGTGACCTGTCAGCATCCTTCACAATCCGTACTCCGGGAACCTGCCTACGGGAAGAACCGGAGCGTCGGTTTCTCCCTGCTGGATTCCGGCCTCACCACATTTCGACAAAGCATGAGTCCTACCAGTCCTACGAGTCTATAGCCTCTACAGAGACTACCCGCTGGTCACTGAATACAGTGTCTAGTGCTGGAGGGGATACGATAAACGGGGGTGAACCGCAAGGCACAAACTTCCCAACGATAAGCTTGACTTCTCAAAAGTCCCCGCTGGATTTACAAAATGAGCTGCGAGGCATAATGCGCCAGCACTTTCCCATCCCGGCATCCCCGATCTTGGCCGTAGACGACGACGATGAAGAAACCCGCTGGCTGCAAGAGGACGACGAAATATCGGCGCTGTGGTCGCCGGTATTGAGTCCATACTCCTCACCTACCTCCAATTCCGAAGAGGACACGCCCTGTTCTTCAATAGACCTCCTCATCGCAATCGGCTCGGAAACCACCCTCTCCGGCGCAGAAATCGACTTGGCTGCGCAAAAAGGTGAGGAACTCCGCCATCAGCTCATCTCCCGTACAGAGAAGGAGGTCTCGAAGAGGAAGTGTGCATCAGGCTTCAGCAACAACCGCGTCGCCCGCGTGTCGTTAAAGTATCTCCTAAGCACAGCCCAGGCACTCGTTTCCCGTCAGCATCCGGAAGTCGCAAACCTTGATAGATCGATTGTAAAGGGCGGCTTTCTACTCCCCATGATCGAAAAGTACATTTGCCAAAACGCGGATGTAAGAGCGTTGATAATAGACTTTGACCTGCACGTGGGCTCTCAAGCAATCCTGGAACTCCGCCGACACCTCCATTGTCCTATGTACGCCACCGAAGCACCAGATACCACCCCAGCAGTACTTAAAATCGCGTGTATCGCCGACGGAGCAACCCAGATCAGCGCTAAGCCCCCTGTGCGGAAATTCCCGAGCGCGTCCCTCCCGCCTGCTGGCAATAATACTGCCATCTCTGCCACTACCACCTCCCCTATAAATCAGATCCGGGTGAGGACCTCGTACGGGCAAACAACGACGAGTTACACCCTCAGTGGATGGACGCCTACCAGCCCGAACATACCCGCCGACGCCCTGCGCATTCGCAGATCCATGCGTCGGAGGAAGGATAGAAATTGGGTGCCGAAGCAGCGGTTGATTTCTCTCGCGGACGTGCTTCTCCCGCCGCTTGGGAGCGTGCCCACTGGGCCGGGATTTGTAGCTGCAGTGGGGGTGCTAGTATCTGGTGTTGTCGAGAGGGAAAGGCTCACGGGGTTCTTTGGAGACGAGGGGGAAGAGGGGAGGGGTTGGAGGGGTCAGGATAGATGTAGGAAGGATGATAGGAGGGGGAGTAGTTACTTTGTTGATGATGAAGAGGATGAAGATTATAGTGATGAGGGAGAAGGAGAGGGAGAGGGAGAGGGAGAGGAAGAAGGGGGGGAGGAGGAAAGCGAAGTAGATGACGAGAGAAGGGCAATGGCTGGGAGGAGGGGGGCGAAAGGCGGGAGTAAAGCTTTTAGATGGCTGGGTTTGGAGTGAGTGCTGGATTTACGGTCTTGCGTTAGCTTACTTGCTTGCTCATGGGCAATGCCAATGCACTTTCTTTTCTTTTATTCTGCTTCTTTCGTTTGCGACATTTATTGCCTGGGTTTTTGTCTGGTCATCTCAAGTTGGGTTGCGCAGCGTGGTATGGTATACTTTTTCGTTATATTTAGTCTCAGTTTTTTTTTTTTCCTTTTTCTGGGCGCGCTGGTTTTTCGTAGTTGGCTAGCTAGGTTTGGTTGGCGATAGGATCGTAGCTAGTTAGTCGGCCCAAGGCTTGAATGAATGGCATTGTGATAAATGAGTTTTTGAGCAGGGACATGACACTCGGTCGTGCAAGAATTTCCGCTTAGGGTATTGAATTAACACTGTAGTGAACGGCGAGTAGGTATATAAGCTATCCGTTAGAGGGGTAAGGTGCCGGCCGTTGTGCATCGATTGGAACCGTGCAGCGGTTATCAGAAGCGGGTACCCTCCGCTACCGGTGACCTGTGGATTCGAAATTCTCGTTAGTGGTTCAGTAAATTCCCAGCCCATGTCTTGGCGGCGGTGGTATCATAGGGCAGTACTCTGCACGGTGTCGACTGTGTCGTCGAGTGACAGCCAGTGAGTCTTGGCGGGGGGAGAAACCATGTCTTGCTTAGAGGATCCTGTTTGTGTTGAAGTGCAGCGTGGTTGCACGCCAGCACGGTATCTGTGTTTCCAGTTGGTTGGGAGTCTACAGTACCGTATTACAGTATGTCGATATTGTGAGGGCGCTGTGGTGAGGGAGGATGCAAGGCTCCGATACGACAGTTGACTTTGGTTGACCTCCCTCACGAAATTATCTTGACGATAGCAAGGGTATTGGATAGGCCACGAGACGTGCTACACCTCCTCATTGCCAATTGGCGGTCTAGCTAGCTGCTCAATTCGCTCGCCGTGGAACCTTACATTGGGACATAAGAATTCCGCCAGTGCTCCGTGTTACTATCACTCCACCTCGTCCAGGAGCATGATGGAAGAAATTGTTAGGGTGTAAAAAATCGGCTACGGTGCTTATTTGAGATTCTTGTACCACGCTGTGGCCACTGGGGGGAGGGTAGTTGAGGACGGCCGCCTGTCAGTTTTGAAAATACACCTTTCGGATAGGAGATACTGAAGCCTAGACGGCGCTCCGCCTCGTCGCAATATCTGGCTCCGATGTCAACATGCAATGTGATATCGGCACCACTCCACCTCACCCCGCATTGAAAGAGAATATAGTGTTGGTTGTTAGGACTACTCTCAGGGACACCCTTTGCACCGAGCAATTGACGACGGGGGATCGAAGGAACTGGGAAAAATCCTGGACGTCTCGCTTTGCGAGGACCGGTATTCGAGGCAAGTACGGGGGTACCTGCCGTGGTGTTTGGGATATTCTGGACATGTTATTGTCTTCGACTGGAGGGGCAGACCTGAAGCTCCGAAGTGGCACGGATGAAACACCATTGCATGTATCTGCTCGGTTATGAAAAGGCATTTATGTGGAGGCATGGTTGCGAGGGTAATTGACGAGGAAGGGGGAATTTGGATGTCGCGCTGGGGAGATAGGCATGCACATGCTGCGGTGGTGAGAATTTTGTTGGAGGAGGAGCAAGCCGTCTAAGTGGTACCGGGGGTATTGCATGCGGGTATGATTGGTAGGGTATTATGGGGGTATATCGTATTGGAAGAATATCGTATGTCGATATATGACCAAAAAGAACGGCGGGATTGGTGGGAGTCCGGAATGAGGATTGGATGGTGGGATAATGTTGCTAAGCGCTGCCACGAGCGGAAGATTTTCGGAGGGTTAAAGTGGGTCGGGATTTGCGTAGTGGTGCTGTAGGAAAGTTGAGTTCGAGGTAGCACTAGTTGAACAGATATATAATATTATTATTATAATGTTATATACTTTAGTAGTAGTGGGCATAGGTTAGATAGGATATAGGATAAGTGACTGTTGTGGGGTTGGTTCGTAGACTGGGTTTAATAAAGTGTATATAATAGGCCCTGCTAGTTTTCTCAAAGACACTTTAAGGACGAACAAAGAGCAACGAAAACTTTCTCTTGACGAGAAGAAATTGGTAACTACAAACATAACATTCCTCCATTTCTCTCTCATCCCCACTTTACTTCCTTTCCTCCGTTTCTTACTTCTATGAGATTTTACAAATAGTTCTCTTTTTACTAACCCTTTTCCAGAGTGAACTTTGCCTTTTCATTATGGAATCAGGACTGGGCACTGTGAAGGCCAATTGGGGACATAGGCTTGAGTCTAATACATACCAGGAGAAGCAGAAGGCCCCCCCCCACCCAAGAATCCCAATAGTCAAAGTGAGGAATCTGGATGAGGAAAGAGAACTGGATGGCAAGAAGAAGAGGATTGAGGAAAGTATACTGGAGCGCAAGAAGAGGAGGGCTGAGAAGAGGAAGGCCAGGCGAGCTCGTCAAAAGGAGACCAGGGAAAAATACAAAGCCACCTCAGTACAGAGGAAAGCCGATGGAAAACCTCTAACCACGGTAGCCAAGGATAAACTGGGTGATGAAATGAAGGTAAGCAGATAAACTCTTAATATTGGACCTATACTAATTATGACAATTCCGTAGCCAACTGCGCAACAGTTTTCCAAGACAGGTGGGACATTGAATCAGGAAATGAATTAAGATCCATTAATCCCTAACTGGAAAACAGCAAAAACCGACAACATCACATACCACAACGTCCAGGTGGCTGCTACTGGGCTCTTTGCGTATATTGCCATTGATTCCAAAATCGCTGAGAGAACTATGGATGACTGGGTAGATGCCACAATATTTGCTCTTTCCAACTCCCTGAGACCCGCTGCAACGGTATCCTATTTAGTTCAACCAAAAGCGGATTCCAGTATAAGGAAAAAGACAAAAGCACCTCTGGCCCTCATTGCCCGCTTTCGAACTGAAGAGGAACTTCAAAGAGCCTTAGGGCCCATCACGATCAGAGGGTTTAACACTGAGGTGGTGAGATACCGGGGAGGAAAGGGCTGTACTTTTAAAATCCCTTTAGGTACTTGGGCACTAGAGGAGGAGAAATTACTGCACGCCTTTGAGATGCAAGCAATTGCAGAAGTGAGGGCATGGGGGTGGCGGCAGCTCTACGGAACCAAGACCCACCTGGTCCTGCAGAGTGTACTACCTCCAGGCCGTAATGTGAGCACTGTTGAGGTGGATGGTTGGAGACTTAAATGTGAGAGGGAGGAAGACCAGATATGCTGCTGTTGTGGAGAGGCACATAACTGTTTTGTGACGATTATTAAATGCAATCAATTTGTACTGGGATTGATATAGTCGAACTGATGATTGCTTGTACGGGGAAATGTAAATATACTCGGGCCAGTAAGTGCGAATTCTCAATAAATCACATCCCAACCACATATTTAATATGGCGCATTGGCTTCAAAAATTGCTTTAGAAATTTGATGAGTTCGGATTCTTTTACATTAGAGACTACAAATACATTTTTTGGGGGGGGAGATTGTTGGATTGCCTATAGGGCATGCATTTAGGTGGGTTAGGTTGTTGTGCGGATATCAGATTCTGCAGGTATGCAGTTTTGTGGATATGCACATTTTCGGATATGCAGCTAGAAGATATGAGGTATGATAGTGGGCATTGTTTCTTTCATATTTTATGTCGCTTGGCATATGGGAGCAGGGCGCATGCATTATGGATCATGGTGGATCATGAGAGATGAGGGTGTTTTTTAGATTGCTTGAGTTTCGGGAGTGTTCTGTTGTTGTTTTTTCACGGAGAGATATATCTCCTAGTCTTTCCTTAGCTAGATAGTTAGCGATCATTTAGTCTATCATTCCTCTCTCTTGTTTGCCGTTCCTCTGAGAGTCCATTCTGATCCCACATTCTCTTCTCCACTTCCTTAGTTTCCTCCTTCGGTTTTGTCAGAGATTGCTTAGTCCCAGGCAGCTATCCGCCATTGGTAGAATCCGTGAATGGGATGAATTGTTCTTGTCCCTTCATCTCCCCTGTTTTTATTACAAGGAGATTGGAGGAGCTAATAATAGCTGATATCTAACATGGCGAACATAGCCCGGCCCCCCTCCGGATCACTATACATGTATCCAGACCTCCGGCCACTCTTCCATAGCAACAGGGAGACCAAGCATGAAAAACATCCTGCGTCAATCGTGGGATGGAAGAAAAGAGACCACCAGCGGCATTACCTAAAAAGACCGCTCTAGAAACATATGAAATATACAGAAGCGTTAACCGTCGGCTATCGACGAACTATAGCCCTCCCATATTGTCAACCGATAGCTATGCAACATAATCCCACACTTTCAGCCTGGACTTTGAATGAACCGCATGTTTCGCTAGTCTGTCTATAATCCTCTTCATCCCTCTCTCTTGCCGCTACTGCCGCTCTGTAAAATCTCATGTCATCTGCTTCGAGTTTTTGACTTTCGACAGACGTTTCTCTTGCTAGAGGGACGGGTCGCAGACCAGATATCTGTCCAAATTGCCCACGTCCATTTGAGGTAAAGCGCATACACCTCCGTCCACCTAGGCAATTCAGGCATGAGTCTAGAAATTCTGGGACACTTGATATGAATCTGGGACTTGGATCTCGCAGCAGAGGCTAAAACTACTGATTATCGCACTTCTTGATCCACCGGAAGGAGCGATGCTCAGCCCGCTTAGCCACCATATTCGACCCTATAATGCTTGATTCATTGACCTCCAGCTTTTCGCCGATTTGAGCTAATGCCTGGCCGATCGATTGTGCTTGTGAGGCTCTTACTAGGACATCCATTTTCTATTAACACAATGTCAGCGATAAGGAGCGGGTAATGGTAAGTGGGGGGGGGGGGTGGGGGGGGCAAGCCTTGCATACATATCCTATATTTACCTGAAATCCCATCCACCGTAGTGTATCCTTTCCCATCACGAAAGAGTGATAATCGACATTGGCACCGCAAAATGTGCTCTTCAGGGAAGCAGCACCCCGTAATCACGCTTGCGCCACCCAGCTACGTACTGTCCGTATCGTGAATAATGATAGGTTTCAGAATTCTAATGTCCACGGCTGATCAAAGGTATTTGCGGGAATGGTGGCGATGCTGGTTTTGATTTTGTGATGTAGTTTAGTTGTGTTTGAAAGAGGTACAGTGGCCGCCGGCTTTTTGGATAACTTAGTCCACTCAGATCCATAAAAGTACGGACTTGTAGAGAGCAATGATATTATATCAAGAACCTTACTAGAAATATTTTATGACCCATGACCGAGTGACTGCCAAGCATTACGCCCTGCTTAATTCCCGGTGGGTTATCCCTTGTATTGTAAGAACAGTTGTCATGTGAGTGACGCTCTATGATCACCCTCACTGCATAACCATGCCAAGGCGCCCCCACCACCTTGAACAACGCCAAACTAGGGAGACCTGGAATGAACTCACACCATTGTCCCTCACTCTTGCAGCACCATACCAACTCACTACCGGTACTGTGGCAGGACAATGTTTGAGGAACCCCAAACAAAACGGTAACCTCCCCTCCGCCTCCAACTCTAACCCACTCTCCCCTGACTACTACACTGTTAACGATTGATCGGTAGAATCCGTCGCGAAGACCTCTACTCCCCTCCACTATCCCCGACTTCCACCGCCGGTTCCGGCGACTCATCACCACAACGACACCACCACCTGGACCTACAATTCGAAGAAGTCACCCATACAATAGTTGCCCCAGCCGCACCTGCACCCGCCGAAGCAAACCCCAGCGATACCTCCGCACCCGATGACGACGAGTACTCTTTCAAGCTATTCAGCGCTACAACCACCGTCCGGGTCCGCTCACCGACCCCGCCCCCAGACCCTTACGCCCTCGCGCTAAAATCTCAATCCCGGCCGACCGGCTATTACATTCCTACCGCTGCGCAGCTCGCACTTTTAAGAGCTCGCGCAGCGGAAGTGGCCATCAGCGGGGAGAGCGTGCGTGCCTGCTCCCGCTCGCTCAAGTACGCGGTTACGGGGCAGGTGTTACTCGCTCACGGGGTGGTTGGGGAGAGGAGGGGGAGGAAGAGGCCGGGGAAGAAACGGAGGATACACTCGCGGAAGATCTTGGCTAGGGAGAAGGCGTTGGAGGAGGCGAGGAGGAAGAGTATTGCGGGGCTGGAGAAGTACAAGGGGCTTACCCCCGAGGAGCGGGAGGAGGTTGCGAAGGGGGAGAGGGCGAGGAAGAATCGAGAGAAGAAGATTAGAGAGAGAGCTAAGAAGCGAACTCTACGAGAGATGAGGGGAGAAGGGATGGAGAAGAGTTTAGGTTAAGTTAAACTAGCTTTTACAATGACCCCGTGACTACCTGGCCTACCATAGCCTATTTAGATAAATGATTAAGTATAGGCTTAGCCTCCTCCGACTCCCAAAACTCCCCTGACGGAAAGCTAAACTTCACGAAAGCACTCTCCTTCATCTCGACAGAGTAACCCGGGTTCGTAGGAGTAACGTAATACCCCTCTTTAATAACACTCGGGTGCAAGAAATGCTCATGCAGGTGATCCACATACTCCAACAACGACAGCTTCCCACTAACAGCCACATAGTCAATCGTGCTCAAGTGCTGTGTATATTCGGGAAGCCCCACGCCACCGGAGTGCGGGACGATGGGAACGCCAAATTTCTTCGCCATGAGAAGGACTGCCAGAACTTCGTTCACGCCGCCCATTCTGCACGCGTCGATTTGACAAACGTCAATTGCTTGGGCCTGCAGGAGCTGCTTGAACATCACACGGTTTTGACACATTTCGCCGGTGGCGACACCTATGGCGTGGGGTTTTAGAGCTTCTCGGACCGCAGCGTGGCCTAAGATGTCGTCGGGGGAGGTGGGCTCTTCGATGAACCTGTATCAATTAGCACCATAAACTGATCGATATAAGGGCAGGAGAGTGCATACCAAGGCTTGAATTCTGCGAGTTGGTTCATGTAGTGAATTGCTTCCGGGACGGACCAGACCTAGAAATAGTCAGTTTTGATTTCTTTGTCGACAGACACCGCGGGACAATCCTGGTTTGCATCGATCATGAGGACATTTCCCTTATCATATCCAATAATGTCACGGGCGGTTCTCAGCCTCCTCCTATCCTCTTCCACGCTTCCTCCAACCTTAATCTTGAAATGCTTATATCCCTGTGCCAACGTCTCGTGTAGCAGGGTCTTCATCTTATCCTCACCATATCCCAACCATCCTATACAAAATTAGCTCCCAATCCAATGAGCCCAGCGAAAAGGAACATGCCTGCGGATGTAGTATACGCCGGCACCGCCCTATCCTCGAGGGCATCACGAATTCTCCCTTCTTTCCCGTTCCCCCCCTCTCTCAATATGGCAACCGCCTCTTCGGGAGTGATCGCATCAGTAATGTACCTAAAATCAATACATCTAACAAACTCCTCAGGTGACATATCTGCCACCAACCTCCACAACGGCTTCCCAACCTCTTTGGACCAGAGATCCCAAAGTGCGTTCACGACGGCGCCCAGGGCAAGGTGGGTAACTCCCTTCTCAGGTCCGATCCAGCGCAACTGCGAATCGGATACCAGCCATCGCCACGTCTTGCCCATGTCCGCTGTCAGGCTTTCTAGCGAGTGGCTGGTGATGCGCTGGGCCACTTGCTCGATCGCACGGCAAACAATGTCGTTTCCACGGCCGATGGTGAAGGTCATTCCGTGGCCACTGTAGGCTCCATCGGTTTTGAGGATGCAGTAGGCGGCCGAGTAGTCGCCTGCTTCATTCATGGCATCAGAGCCGGTTTTGTCGAGAGAAGTCTGGAGGGTTTGGTTAGCCGGTTTTTTACCCCTGGAATTGTGAGGTACGAAGGAGGGAACAGACCGGAAAGCGGACATCGCGGGATTCGTAGGCGATTATTTGCACCATTTTGATAAGTAGCAGTTGGTGGTGAGGTCGATTGCTCGCTGTCGCTGGTTTATTGCGAGAGGAGACCTCCATGATGGCTATTTTTATCGGGATGCGCTTGGAGGGCAACAACCCCACCCTACCCCACCACGTTAAGAGCTAGCTATGATACTGTATTAACTAGGATAAAGAGCGATTTGTCTCAGGGCTTCCAAGTTTCCCCTCTAAGTATGATAACGCATTGATTTGTTTTGCTGGCATTTTCTCCCGTTCCCGTCAAAACTTAGGTGTCCCATTATGGCCTGCACTTATCCAAGTTAGTACGAGGTAATTCAACTCTCGGTCCACCTCTTCCGAGGGGTGCGTACCCGAGAACGCCCCATTCCGCTTCGGGTTCCGGAGGAACTGTCCCGAAGCCAGTGGTGCGCGAAGGACAGGATAGCGTGGGATAAGTGCGCTAGGAACTCGAGTAGCAGGAGCTCCGTAAAGCTGAGGAAGGCCATGTCAGAGACACGTCCTTGCGCGGTATCGAGGCATACCAAGGTTTGAGAAGAGAGAGGGGAGGGGGAGAAAGGAATTGTGGGTGAAACGAAGTGAGGTCGTCTTTCGTCGGCGATCTCTAGTTGATTCGGGGCGGTATGAGATGTTATATGGCGGTACAAGGGATACTAACTTGAAGGCAACGAGTGGCTGCGGAATGGATGGATGGGAAGTCTACCCACTGAAGACTTCTATTATTAGTGACTCAACTTGGCGATCAATAACTTTGGCCATTCTTTATCCATGCTCGATATTCCATACGGTATAGAGCCGGACAATGCCAACCACCACCAAACGAGCTTGAAAAACTACCACTCTCGCATTGCTGACAGCAACACTCAACTTCAAGATATTGATTAATCCTTCTGTAAATGTATAGAGAAGTAGCCTAGGAAGAGAATTAAAGAAGGAATAAATAAAAAAGACAAGAATAAAGGGTGGGGAGTACATTGAAAGTGGAGAAGTTTGTATGATAAGGTGGGAAGATTAACCAATGGGTTTTGGAGACAATCTCGCCAAGAAGTAGGAAGCGAGTGATATCTCATGAATCCATGAATGTGAGACAAGTGGTAAGCGAGATAGAAAAAACACAAAGCTGGATTAGGATTCAGGGGTATTCCCATCTGATTTAATACACCAGTTCCAATCGTGAAAATTAGCCTTTCATCGAAGATGCTGACCAGTAATAAATGAAAAACGCAGCTCCGAGTCGCACTGGCCTGGGAGTTGAAACGTGTACGGAGCATGAATCTCACAGAAGAGAAAGTCGATCAAGCGGAGGGGAATTCATGGCCATTACTCCTGTCCACATATGCTGATTCTGTCTCGGAATCGGATACTGGTTCAGAGAGTGATAATTCAGTAGCATCGAGTGAAGAGGAGGAGGAGAATGATAGATCAGAATGTGATTCTGAGATAAGACTAAAGTGGAAGCAGGGAGCAGAAAGGCATTTAAGAGGGGGGTATGGTGCTGGTTCACGGTCATCGGAGCGGAATGAACGAGAGCGAGTTAATGAGTTGAGACGGGCTGCAAAGGGATCGTACAACATAGCGGCTTTATGGAAACGGCAAGAAGAAATAGAGCTAGAAAGGCCAAACGGGTCTTTATTACAAGGTATTTAGTAAACTCCGAGTAATAGAGAAATAGAGAGAAGGCTAATAATAGGTAGAACATACCCCAGAATATCTCCAACCCGGAACATAGCCTCAGATATTAAGACTTTCCGATGTCCCTCCTGGTGGTGCCAGTGTATCTAGTCTTACTAGGAAGGAAGTACTATAAAAGCAGCGGTCAGATGCTTTGGATAGGTTAGCATACTTGCTGCTATAACGGGAGCTCCCTCTGGGAAGATGGATCCCGAGGTTGTGACTGCACCCAAGTTTTCTTTCAGAAGTAAAGATAAAGATAATCAACAGTAGAGTTGAAAAAATAAAACGGTAAAACTTAATATCGTTAAGCCGCAGCTTTACTCAATTAAGTCCTGGTCTCGAGAGGTAGTTGATTGCCAGAGTAGAGGAGAACTCGCATATACTTAAGTAGGTTTTGGTATGCTGCCAGTTACTCCCCATCACTACTCTGCATTGGCGAGTACCCAACTCCTGTGGGCTGTCTAGCCAACCTCTACTGGTTGGACCAAAGGTCCCCCATAGCAAACTACACCACTCAGTGGTGTTCTAACATCTGCCCAATAGAAGCGTTTTAGCTGCTGCATCTCCAATATAACCGCAGTAGTAAAAGCTCTTCATATCGTGGTCATGCCAGTGGTGAGCTGTCATGGCCGTGTGGATACTATACCAACTGTGGAACTCTCTACCCATATACATTTAGTCTTCTGCAAGCATTCGCAGCCTCTGAACATCTATCCGGTTCTACTCATTTCTATATCATTCTGGAAGATAGCCACGTAGGTCTTCCAATAGACCACTCCGGAGGTTGACTACCAATAGGCGCTACCCACAGTCAACCCTCCTAGAAGTAGGTCTTATTGTGACCTCAAACAAGTGTCTCAGAGTCCTTAACGATTCTCCAATACGATTACTCTTTCGGGGCAACTGACTTCAGTTACCTTGCCAACAGGCCTCCCGTAACCTCACATACTACTCCTGACTTCAAAGCAGTATTACTCCGTCAGTTTTGGTCCGTTTTACACGAAACCACCTGGAGGCTATTCTCCAGGTTCTCCCCGTCCCCGCCATGTATCCTTCGGACAGCTTCCGGTCGGTTGGACGGTGTGAGTGCATACAGAGATACGCCAACATCTCCACTTAGAGACTTTTGCTAGACTTACAGCAACTCTCCAGGCTGTAGCCCATGACACTAGGCACTTATAATGGGGCCGGAGGGGGGTGTTAGCAACCACACCACCAAGTTATAGCTGCTTCAGAGCTCAACTAGTTGTGCAGGAGTAATCCACACAACCTAGAATTTGAACACTGTATGGAGTTTCATGTGACAAACAATCTAGTAACCTCCACCGAAGTTCTGCGTAACAAGTTACTTTCAAGATAGCGTAACTTGACTCCATAGCTGGGTAACCCATAGCCTGAGGCAGGGTAACCCGAGTTCTGAAGGTAGGGTAACTGCACCCCCAGTTACCCTACAGAGTAGAGTTATTCCCAAATTGACTACTTGGATTACCCTACCAAGCAGGGGAACCCCCAACCTTTACTAGCACCTATGTACCTTTGGTATGGACTAGTATGTCCGACTGAGGTACCTAACCACTGGCACCTCCACTCGGTAGACCTAAGTCTACCGCCATCCCTACTACGGTAGTCTATTGACACTGGTATGGGTATACGTTTGGCTACTTGTAATAGTACTCCATGGAGTCTCGTTACAAATTGGGAGGTACAGGAGGTCCTGGTTGGGGAAGGGGTATTTTATTGAGGCACAGGCTGTATATAAATAAAAAAGAAATGGGGGCAGAAAGAGGTACAAATAGATGGTGGAGGACGAGAGAGTGATGGGTAGTGATGTCGGTGATACGGGGGGGTGAGTACGTCGTCATTAGGGACGTTGATTTGCCTTGTCTTGCGCCAGTGTGGAGAAGGATGGGAACAATATTGACAAGACGGGGTGGGAAGTGATGAGGTTAGCAGGTTCAATGGCTTATACTCGAGTCGCGGCGTACAATCAAAAAGCCCTAAGCGGTAACAAGCCAGGAACACCAGATGTTGCTGCACATTGAATCAGATGTTGGCGAGTTTATAGAGAGAGCATGTCATACATTGAGAAATGTCCTCAGACCACTAGAGCTTTAGTGTACAGGTAGAGATAGTATAATTATTAATGTATGGTGATATCTATATTGGCTCAAATCATTTTTGTGTTAAAGCATGTGAAATAAAGTTTTAAGCCGCATTCTAGATCGGGCGCTAAGAGACGTGCCCTAGCGTCTCCAAAAGAGAATTAGGGTACGTCTCTTGGCGTCAATGCTGGTGTGCAGCTTAAAACGTTTTACCTAGCCCTGACTCTAGTGATCGCTCCCTACCATACTCAAAATCTGGTGTTCATTCCACATCAAAATTGACCATTAGAGGGATATGTTTATAAGCAATATACAAAAGAATCATAGACTCGGATATATCTAAGGAGAATACGGAAAGACGGTTTGGCTCCATTTTCACAGTGCTTTGCGCAAGCGATTGGCTAACGGAATCGATTTAAATTATAGGACAGAGTTGTTGTTCTGACTGTCGTGAGTCTTCACATTAGGCGCAATTGTCATGGTACGCAATTGACGCGCACTGGGATCTGGTTCGCCGCCAATTTGAGGAACTTGGTCTACTCCGATATATGGGAGGCTACTCAGCGGTGGTGTTTGCGCCCTCGTATCGCCTTCATCGCGGTAACAATACACCAAGAGATCTAGAGGATCCTCTTACACCTGATTGGAGAGTAGCCAGGCGCGCGTGGATTCACTTCTGCCAATCAAGATGAAGTTGAACTGTGGTAGCAGTTCGGTGGGACCCTTACAGATCAACCTGGGTCATTCGCCGGGCACGTCCCGGATATAGCGAACTCATTGGATAGGAACCCATCTCAAAATCATCCCGTACTGGCTGCGAAGATATGTAGAATCTAACTTGCCAAATCTTATTCCGTGGACGTGTGGAGGCCACCAATTAACAAATTGATAGTTGGGTGGCGCTTTTGCCAACCTCCTCTCATCGCTGAGCAGATGTCTACCCTGAAATGATGGCAGGACACAAACAATACTCACCGCATAGGGGTGCCTGAGTAAAGCGTTCCATTCCATATTTTCAGTCAGTAAGTGGAAACTCAAATCTAATCGTTTGTAGGGAAAAGAACTAACCAGTTCGAGAATTCGAGGTTGCTATCTGGGGCGGATATGTGCAGGGGTCGCTGGTACCTTGGTTACCTGCAGCAACACTGACTCCTACCACCGGGACGTCATGATGACGTTGTTTTGGTGTTTCTAGCTGTTGACTACTTCCAGCCACCTCGCCAACTTCTATCAGCGCTACCTGTCGACGCCCTTTCATTGTAGGTGGATTATAGAGATCCCCGTCATCATAAAGTTGGTCACCTTTCAGCGGGGCATCTTGAACCGGGGCATCTTGACAATGTCATCTCGGTTTATCTGGATGTTGGCCAGCTCCGGCCACCTCGACACCTTCTATTAGGTCTGCCTGTAGACGTCCTTTAGTTGTAGGTGGATCATAGAGATCCCAGTCATTATCAAGTTGGACACCTTCTATCAGGACATCTTGACGACGTCGTTTGGGCGTATCTGGATAGTAGTCACCTCTGGCCACCTTGACACCTTCTATCAGGGCTGCCTGTCAATGTCCTTTCATTGTTGGTAGATCTTAGAGATCTCCGTCATCTACAGGTTGGTCACCTTCTACCGAGGCATCTTGACGACGTCATTTGTACGTATATGGATGGTGGTCACCTCGGGCCACCTTGATGCCTTCTATTTGGGCTTCCTGTGGACGTTCTTTTGTTGGGGGTGGATCATAGAAATCTCCGTCATCTTCAGGTTGGTCACATTGCACCGGGGCTTTTTGGCGATGTTTTTTGGGCATAGTCGGTTCTTGGTTACCTCTGGCTGTCAAGACCCTGTCTACCGAGGCTTGAGCTTGTGGTACATCAGGAGCTTGTTGTGGATCCATGCCACATTGAGCTGGAGCCCTTACTGGTAGCAATATATGGTCAACAAGGACTTCTGCTGGGATGATTACTGGTACGCCTAGTACCGACTTGGGTACTGGCTATTTCGCAAGAGCGTCTGTTAACTTCCTGCCACAGTCCTTAATGTGCACAATCATGGCTTCTTCAATCTGTCGTCTCCGGAGCACATTATTGATCCCCACACTCACAAGGAAATCGCAAGCTGGATATTATCTCCTCATCCCATGGAAAATCATGCGGAAATCAGCGTTGGGGAAAATGTGGCGCTATTCTTAAAGTTTCTTGCTAACATCTGGGATTTGACGGTATTGGGCCACGCCATTTAGAGCTCTTTTCCATCACTGTCCTGATGAAACTTTTTTTTTTTTTTTTTTTTTTTTTTATATCATATGTTCATTGTTTAAGGTACAAGAACCTGCATGCAGCGGTAGCTATAGCAAAAACAAAACCTGTAAACACACGCGTCCCTCCTCCGTCTGAGGCAAAAACCAAGAACCCCAAGCCTCTCTGGTGTGGAGCCAACCGCACATCTCGCCCCGAGTCAAGCCCCTCCTACAGCCCAGACAAACTAAGCTCCAAAAGAAACCCAAAACAGGAAAAGCAGGAAGTCCAAGGAAAAATCCCCCTGGAAATCTCAGCCCGAAGGCACAAAAGAAAGCCTAACTCATACCCACCGGGTAGTACCCATAGCACAGCCGGCCGCCCAAAGGCTAACCCCAGATCGAGCCCAAGAGAGGACCAGGTGTACCGATTAATGGTGCGACCCCCACCGAGGGGGAAACTTGACTAGGATGGAACCCGACCGACCGGAGACAGTACAATACCAATCAGAGAGAGGTAGCAGTAAGGTGCAAGCTTAAGGGAGCAGTAGGGTGCTAGCCGGGTGGCAGTAGGATGCCAGCCGAAGAGGCAGTAGTAGGGTACCAGCCGGGGGGGGCAGTAAGGTGCCAGCTGGGGGAGCAGTAGGGTACTAGCCGGGTGGCAGTAGGGTGCCGGCCGAAGAAATGGTAGGAGGGTACCAGCCAGGGGCGCAGTAAGCTGTCAGCTGGGGGAGCAGTAGGGTGCTAGCCGAGAAGGGTGGCAATAGGATGCCGGCCGAGGAGGGAGGTAGTAGGATACCAGCGGAACGAGCCGAGGGAGGGAGAGGGAGGGGTAGACCCAGATGCCGAAACAACTATTAGAAACGTGTTCGTGTCTTAACTAGGCGGTCTCCATTAATCCCCAGTGCCCGCAGTAGACGAAACTACTGAAAGGGAAGAGAGGAGGAGAGAGGCGAATTTGACCGTAGCCTGTTGAGAAAACCAACCACTAACTCCCAACCATGGGAGTACCCGTATCCCCTAGCGGAATAAAACCCGGACCTAGCAGAGGGACTGACCCGAACCGACCAGAGGAAAGAGGTAGGAATCCAATGTAATCGCATAGCGCCTACCGTATTCCCAGCCGTCGGTTGTAGGGAAAAAGGAGGAACCTGACCGTGCTGATGCTAAGCGAGGCTAAAGCAAAAGCGGGGAAGGAGAGGAAACCAGCGAGGAAGACGCCTGAAAGAAGTAAGGAGGGGTCTCATGAGGGTAGACCTCAAGAGAGAAAGCACGAGAGAAGTTTTGCTGTTGCAAAAAGATAAAAGATAATGGCCTAGTCCCCCCCATAGGGGGAGGACCAGACGCGAAAAGTGGTGAGAATTCCTTGGTGTTGAGATTTCAATCACTGGAGGTGTAGCGGAGATGGTCGTTGCACCATCCTGATGAAAGGTAAGCCGTGTCTTATACACGCTGATCAATTGACTACTAGCCCTCGCAGAGGTAATCGCTCCAAGGATAGCAATGGCTGGAAGCTGATAGATGTGCTCTGACGGAGTTATCTGTTCCTTTGGATTAGTAGGCATGTGGACGTACTGCCTGTTGTCATCATTTTGGGCCATGACTTCAGGATTGTTCAGAGTTTTGTCAGCCCTGCGAAACTTGCAAATACTGTTTATACTAGTGTCGTGAATATTCTCCTTGGTATGACCTTTCGGCCGTGATTAATTGACATTAAATATCACACCCCAGGATGTTCTGGGCATCATGAAAAAATTTCCAGATGATTTAGGAATTCTGTTTCAGACATTCAAGGTACGTAAGTCCTTTCTGCATTGCCTGTTGAAAACCTAGAACATGAATCTGAGTCACTTGATATCCGAGTTCTCATACCATGTGATAAATCGAATTAACCCTTAGCTGTGTCTCAGATTGACAGAACTTAGCTCCGGCTGCTATTCCAGACCACGTACACCATGGTAAGCATTCCCCTTCTTGCAGCGTTTCATAATACATCAACTTGAAGACTCCCAAAAGTCAGAAAGCTAAGTCGCGCAACGCATATGAAATGTTCATTTTGTTGGCGTAAATACGCCAGTGCCGGTCCCTTTCGGAAACACCTCCAAAAATAACATGCAGATCTCATTGATCTTGTCGCGTCGGACGTACAGTATGCTCCCCCCGTGCGGGATATCATGGACACAGAAACGGAGAGATTGCCACACGAGGCCCCAACCGACAAGAATTATGTGCTGGATTCCAACAACAAATCAGACGTTGATCTCGGTACCAGCCCTCCTAATCCATATAACATCGGGGCTGCATATGTCTCTGTGTAACGAGACTCCACTGAGTACTATTACAAGTAGCCAAACCTACACCCATACCGGAGTCAAGAGACTACCGCGGTAGGGCTGGCGGTAGACTTAGGTCTACCAGGCGGAGGTACCGGTGGTTAGGTACCTCAGTCGGGCATGCTAGGCCATACCAAAGGTACATAGGTCCTAGTAATGGTTGGGGGTTACCCTACTCTGTAGGGTAACCCAAGTAGTCAATTTGGGAGTTACCCTGAATTACTCGACGGAGAGTCCAGGTAAAGTTACCCTACTCTGTAGGGTAACTCGGGTACAGTTACCCTACCTTTGGACTAGAGTTACCCTGCCATGGGCTAAGGGTTACCCTGCTATGGAGCCAAGTTACCCTACCTTGAAAGTAACTTGTTACGCAGGACTTCGGGGGAAGTGACTAGATTGTTTGTCACGCGAAACTACATAGGGTGTTCGATTCTCAGGTTGTGCGGATCACTCCGGCACAACCAGTTGAGCTCCGAACAAGCTGTAACTTGGAGGTGTGGTGGCTAACACCCCCCTCCGGCCCCGTTATAAGTCCCTGGCGTCATGGGCTACAGCCTGAAGAGTTGCTGTAAGTCTAGCAAAAGTCTCCCGGTGGAGATGCTTCCATAACACCGTATACGTCACTGCCGTCCGTCCGACCGGAAGCTGTCCGCAGGATATATGAGGGGACAGAGGGGAACCTGGAGAATAGCCTCCAGGTGGTTTCGTGTAAAACGGACCAGAACTGACGGAGTAATACCACTTTGAAGTTAAGAGTAGTATGTGAGGTTACCGGAGGCCAGTAGGCGAGGTAACCGAAGTCCGTTGCCCCGAAAGTGTAATAGTATTGGAGAATTGTTAAGGACTCTAAGACACTAGTCTAAGGTCACGATAAGACTTACTTCTAGGAGGGTTGACTGTGGGTAGCGCCTATTGGTAGTCAACCTCCGAAGGGGTCTATCGGGGGAGCTACGTGGCTATCTTCCGGAATGATATGTAAACGAGTAGAACCGGATAGATGTTCAGGAGCCGCGAATGCTTGCAGAAGACTAAGTGTACATGGGTAGAGAGTTCCATAGTTGGTATAGTATCCGCACGGGCATGACAGCTCGCCACTGGCATGACCACGATATGAAGAGTTTTTACTCCTGCGGTTGCATTGGAGATGCAGCGGCTATAACACTTCTATCGGGCAGATGTTAGAACACCACCGAGTGGTCTAGTTCGCTACGGAGGATCGTTGGTCCGACCCGCAGAGGTTGGCTAGACAGCCCACGGGAGTTGGGTGCTCGCGAACGCAGAGTAGTGATGGGGAGTAACTGGCAGCATACCAAACCTACTTAAAGTATATGCGAGTTCTCCTCTACTCTGGCAATCAACTACCTCTCGAGATCAGGACTTAATTGAGTAAAGCTGTGGCTTAACGATATTAAGTTTTACCGTTTATTTTTTCAAACTCTACTGTTGATTATCTTTATCTTTACTTCTGAAAGAATACTTCGGTGCGGTCGCAACCTCGGGATCCATCTTCCCAGAGGGAGCCCCCGTTACACTCTGACATGGAACTGCAACTTACATTTGACAAGTCTCCCGCTCTGGTCGAACTGGAGTATTATCCTTGTGCAGGAGCATCTATTGGATATGTGAAGGGATTCATGGAGTAACACCAAAATCTGTGAGAGGAGCCATGGGCGCCATTCGCTAGTGTGTATAATTTTAAACTTGCTTCTTGGTTCATACAAAGTAAGGTATCTAAGGCACAGGTAAATGAATATGTTTCAAATGGCCTTGGTAATTCAGCAGATGTTGCCTACAGCTCGATGCATACACTTGAGAACCATCTCTGCTCATTGGATCTGTACAGTCCTTATCTACAATGGTTCAAAGCTCAAGTAGAAAACGGTGTGAGGAGTTTAGCTTCCTTCTACTGTAATGTTCTAGACTGTGTCCGATATCTTCTTCAGCAGATAGCTTATCAAGATGAGTGGTTTACACCCCACGGTGGGAACTCAATCCGAATGGACAGAGAGTATATACAGAAATGCATACGGGAGACTGGTGGTAGGATGTTCAAGTACTGTGCCACAGCTTATCCATCCCACACTGCCAAAAGTACCACCTATTGACTGCAGGACACACTCCCATCTGGCGCAACCATGATTCCTGTCATTAGAATGTCAGATCAGACACATCTCAGCAACTTCTCAGGAGACAAAAAGGCGTGGCCAGTATATATAACAATTGGAAATCTTCCGTCGGCCAAGCGTAATAGACCTGGAACGATGTTGGCCCTCCTTCTTACCCTCTTGCCAGTCCCGCCCAAGTTCCAATCGTCCTCTTCCTTAAACAAACAACAGAGGCAAATCAACGCCCACACAGTGCAAGGTGTATTTGAGCTCCTATTCGAACTCTTACAAGACGCCACACACAATGGTGTCCCAATTGATTGTGTGGACAAGAATGTTCGGAGATGCTTCCAGATCTTGGCAACTTGGATTACTGACCATATGGAAAACATTACACTACATGGAGTAATATCGAATGCCTGTCCTAAATGTGAGATACCTCCGGATATGTTAGGGTCCAACAAGCGAGAGAGGTATCCTGCTAGAGATTATATGAGATACGAGCACCTGGAGCAAGAAATTTTAGATGGCTCAGAGTAGTACACCCCCAGTGACATCAACAGCACATTTGATACTCTGGGTATTAAGATTGGACGAAATGTTTTTTATCAACTTCCTCGTGTTTTCGCTGCTGATCTGCCCCAACCTGATTAACTCCACACTGTCTATCTTGGACTGTTCAAGCATATGATAGATTGGGTTCAAGGGTTTCTTAAGAAGCATGGATGGCTGGAAGCATTTAATGACGCATAGGAAGCTTTACCACCATACCCTAGATTCTTTGTGCCCAAGAAGGTCTACGGTGAGGTTACGCAGTGGTAAGGGAAGGAGATGAGGAACTTGGGACGTTGTCTTTTATGTGTCCTTGCTGTCGCGTTGACAGGACCCAAGAGTACCAAAAGCTAACCTTTTAAGCGTACACTCAGCTGCGTCCAGCCGTTTGTCAATTTTAGTCGGATGACGTGATACCGAAGCTATATGCATAAGACCCTAGATTATATGAATCAATATCTCAATCAGTTTCACTCCATGAAAGATATCTTCTTGGAGTTTGGAGCATCTAAACGCATGTGGACAAAATTTCATGACCAGTGTACCGAGCTATGAAATCGAACGATGTCCCTCAACCAATCTGTCATCCAATCCACATGGCGCCGCGTGCATGAGCACCATTGAGCCGAAGAGGACGACCAGCGGAAGAGGACGACCAGGGTATGGAATTGATATATGCCAAATCTCATTTTAAATTTATCAAGTCCCATCTACTTGGTCACTTCCGCAATCATGTGTACCGGTTTGGTAACATTTCTCAGTATTCTACTAAGTTCATTGAGCTAGCTCGCAAGAAACAAATTAAAGCTGGATGGACATGTTCAAATAACAATGACGCTGCATGGCAGATCCTTCACAACAACGGACGACACTACGCGATCCGGATGAGACTTCAGAACCTGGCTTGCTTGCGATGTTGTCGAGCAGATCTCACACCTGATATCGTGGATCTTTTGAACAAAACGAATCCAGATTCTCCTATGCCCACATGTCGTAGGGTCCTAAAGCGACGTTGGGATGAGGTTGCCAACCTCGATGGTTTATGCAATTTTTTCTGCATCTCAAGCGAGGCTATGTGTTTCGAATTGGTTCGATATAGCCGGCGGAGCCTAATGATTCAGTCCTGCCTTCCTGACAATTATGGAATACTTCGATGCCTTCCTGTTGAACTTCTAACACAGCTTGAGATTCTGGTTCTAGCATTCCAGGAAACAGACATTTACGACATCCAGTGGGCACGATGTATGGGCCCTGAGCAATGTTGAAAAAATGCAAGTTGCCACGATTGGGTTTGAGTACAAACCGGTATGGAGGAGATATATGGTGCGCTATGGGGCCGTCTTGGCGGGAAACTCGTCGCCCTATTCAAGCTCTGAGACTGCTGTTACCAAGATAGAGTCTATCGACTGGCAAGCGTAGAGATTTTGAGTGTACATAACTCTGAACACCCATCAGAGTTACACGGTCTCGTCACGGTCAAGTGGTCTGGGAGGCTAGATAACAGAAAGTTTACAATCGTGGACATAGGTACTATCATGGGGATAGCCCACCCAATCACGGAGGTCGATGGGCGGTGCCTCGTTAACAGTCAGATCAATTTAAGAACATTCAATGAGATATATTGACCCGACCTCAGATCAAATGACAGCCTCTCAACGTACTCTACACTGTGAAAGGCCGTCTTGAAGCCACGGAGATGTTTCATGTGTCGAAAAAAATAATGGAGATTTGTCCCCAGGCTACTGCTCCAACGTCAAGTAATGGAGCTGGACCAAATCTTCTCCTTTCCGATTATAGTACTACAGGGCCAGTGCAACATGGCGAGTAATTTAAAAACAGAGCTGAGGCAAAGATAAATGCAATGGCAACACAGTCTGAGAATTGAGAGCTTATAGAAAACATGTTACTACTAGAAATAGAATATTAAAAGAAAGGAAAGTGATGACTTCGTCTGGCAAACCCGTAAGATCAATAATAATTATAGGATGGAGCAGGATGTCCGGTTAGTAACATGAATAGCGTTCGAAGCATAGCAGACAGCGTCAGGGATCGGCGGGATACTATCCCTATAACGAACTTGAAAGTAACAACTATGACTATATGACCTAGGACGTAAAGTCACAGATATTGGCGTCAGATACTGCCCGGAGGGGATGGGACGTGCGGCAAATATCAGGATACAAGACAGACGTAAGGCGTAGAACAACGTGTCAGAAGGAAGTCTGGTGTTCAGAACCACATGGGGCGTGGCTCATACATCATTGAACGTCGGCTGACGTACAGGTCGAGGGGGAGAAACAGTAAGAAGTACATGACTCACAGGACGAGTCAACAGACGTGAACTGGCTTCAGGGCGCACAAGACATACGGGGTATAATGAGGAACGGTGAGACGTCCGGACGCGGCAATGGCATGTCAGATGGGAGTATTTCTTTTGCTGATTTACGATTTCAGGTACAAAGTCTACAACAGCCTCAAGTGTTGAAAGATTACAAAGGTGCTTGGAAATCAATGGATCATCTATATAACTCGTGTACAGGCATGGAAGCCTATGATATCAATTCATTGGATCTTCTGCTTTGCTCTATTATTCAAGCTATAGGTGATACAGTTTTGGGAACTTATGTACCAGAACAATGCCGAGGCAAGGAGGAGATTGCAGCCCATCACCAGGCTCTAGTCTGAAGTCAACATCAAGTATTCAACCGCTAAAACGGGCTCAACACTCCTCAGCATTATGCAGTCCATTTACTAGTTCATCAAATACAACTATACCTATGAAGGATCACATAGACAATTATGGATATACCTTTAACGAAATCGATACGTCTACATCTTCCTTGCCAATTGCAGCATCCAGCGATATTCATGTAGGAAACTTGTACTGCAAAAGCTCCAGCACTGCTGTTGCAGAGATTACAACTATATCAGATTCAGGTCAATCATACTGTCCTGATGAAGATGTCTTGCTTTCCTCAGGCCTTCTTGATGTTTTCACTCCTGAAAAGGTCACTTTTCAAATAAGGAAAATGTCCTCCAATACTTCTTGTGCTCACGATGGGATCGCTATTATCATGCTTGAACACCTGCTTGATACAACATTTCCCAAACTGGTGTGCGACCTATTTCTTGCCTACTTAAAAGCAGGTGAAACTATGTGTCGATAGAATGAAGCAACAATTTATCCTGTAGTTAAGGATACTACAGAACCTCATACGGTACAAAACTCTCATCCAATTAGTCTGGTTTGCTCTTTCTGCAAAATATTCGAGTCACTCATTTTGCCCATTGTTACCAATTCTGGTAACATGTCATTTTCCCCCACCCAAGCTGGATGTCGTTCTGGCTACTCGACACTCACCAATGTGCTCACGCTCGATCATCAAATCCATAGTTGTAACGTGACTCCACTGAGTACTATTACAAGTAACCACACTGTTACCCATACGGGTGTCAAGAGACTACCGCGGTAGGGATGGCGGTAGACTTAGGTCGACCGAATGGAGGTACCGGTGGTTAGGTACCTCAGCTGGGCATACTAGACCATACCAAAGGTACATAGGTTCTAGTACAGGTTGGGGATTACCCTGCTCTGTAGGGTAACCCAAGTAGTCAATTTGGGAGTTATCCTGAATTACTCGACAGAGAGTCCAGGTAGAGTTACCCTACCTTTGGACTTAGGTTACCCTGTCTTGGGCTATACATCAGCAAAAAAAATATCGCCGTCTGAAGTGTCGTTGCCACTTCCGGATGTCTCACCATTACTGATTACGCCCTGTCTGTCCTGTGCGTCATGGACTTCTTACTGTTTCACCACCTCGTCCTATATGTCAGCCGATGTTCAATGATGTCTGAGCCATGCCCCGCTTGCTTTCGACCACCGGACTTGCTTCTGACACGTCGGTCTACGCCTTAGATCTGTCCTACATCATGACATTTGCCGCAAGTCTAATCCCTCCAGGCGGTGTCTGACGCTGACATCCGTAACTTTACATCCTAGCTCATATGCTCATATTTGTCACTTCCAAGTCCGTTATATGGATAGTATCCCACCTGTCCCCGACGCGGTCAGCTATCCTTTGAACGCTATTTATGTTGCCAGCCGGACATCCCGCTCTATCCTACAATTATTATTGATCTTACGGGTTTGCCAGACGAAGTCATCACTTTTAGTTCTTTAAATATTCTATTTCTACTAGTAACATGTTTTCTATAAGCTCTCAATTCTCAGACTGTGTTGCGGTCGCATTTATCTTTGCCTCAGCTCCTTTTTTAAATTACTCGCCATGTTGCTACGGCCCCATAGTACTATATTCAAAAACGGGGAGATTTGGTCCAGCTCCATTGCTCGACGTTGGAGTAGTAGCCTTGGGCCAAATCTGCATTTTTTTTCATCATGGGAAACATCTCTGTGGCTTCAAGACGGCCTCTCAAAGAGTAGAGTTCGTCGAGGAGCCATCATTTGATCCAACATCGGGTCAATATATCTTATTAAACGTTCTTAAATCGATCCGACTGTTAACAAGCCACTGCCCATCGACCTCCGGGATTTGGTAGGCTATTGAAAATGTTGCAGTCTCTGAGGCTGTCTCTTAGATACTAAGGTGGCACTGAGAGTTGAACACAGTATAGTTTAGATATAAAGATAAGATTCCACGCTTGCACTAGCAAAGTACGTGGTAACAGAGGGAAATACACTTGGTCTTATATAGACATTCCATCACGTGATAACATGGTTCTTCTGCCAAGGAAACCCCTTTTTTTCATATCTCGTTACATGTATGAGTCAATTCCATGACTCATACCTATGACTCATAGGGTAGATAACATATTTCCAACACTTCCCCTACGTTTCCATCCCGATGTAACATAACAATTTCTCAAACGTAACTCTAACTAATCCCTTTGTGCATATGTCTGCCAGATTCTTTTCTGACTCAACTCGTCTGATTTCTATCTCTCCTCTTGCCCGTAACTCTCTCACAAAGTGATATTGCACATCGATGTGTTTGGTCCTATCGGAGACACCGTGGTTTTCAGTTAGGCTTACTGCAGTGGTATTGTCACAGCATACAATTGGTGTCGCTGTGATGCCCATCTGTTTAAGTCCTCTGGTGACCCAAACTCCTTGATTTGCTGCAAATCCTAATGCCACTTATTCTGCCTCTGTTGTAGACTGAGCCACAGTTCGTTGTTTTTGGGAGCGCCAGAGTACTGTATTACCGTAGGTTTAGAGTACGATACCGGAGAAGGACTTCCTATCAGCAAGGTTGGATGCATAGGAGCTATCGCTAAAGACTTCTATAGGTGTCTTTTCTGTATTGGTGCGGTAGATAAGTCCCATAGGTCTTGTTCCTTTAAGGTATTGGAGTACTCTTTTGGCTGCTAATAGATGAGTTTCGGTAGGTTTAGCTGAGAACTGACTGAGGAAGGCGACTGTATGAGCTATATCAAGTCTTGTTGCACATGCTGCATACATTAGAGAACCTATTGTAGATCGGTATAACTTCGTGTCGCAAGTTGTCTCAGAGTCTGTAGCTATGACGAGTGGTAAGTGTGCTTCGATAGGTGTTTTTGCTTTATTGGCATTTTCAAGTTCGTATTTCGTAAGGATCTCCGTGATGTATCTGTGTTGATTTATTCGAAGTCCATCTTCAGTTCTTTCTAACTGCATGCCGAGTAGATGCGTTGGTTCCCCAAAGTCTGTACATTGGAAGCGGGATTTGAGTTGTTTGACATGCTTGTTTACTAAGTGTTGTTTGCCTGTTATCAAGATATCATTGATATATATGCAGCAATACAGGTCTTTCGCGATGAGGATGCATGGGTTGAAGGTGCCTTCTTTGAAGCTTATGTCTTCAAGAGTATCTGTGAGATGTTTGTACCATAGGAGAGGTGACTGTCATAGTCCGTAAATGGCTTTTCATAATTTCCATACTTTGCCTGGTTTTCAGTATCCTTCCGGCATTTCTAAGTAGGATTCGTAATCTATTTCGCCATATAGGAACACACTTTTAATGTCAAGTTGTCACATAGCATAGCCGCAGATAACTGAGATGCTCTGTAGTACTCGAAGTGACTCTAGTCGTGCTACTGGCGCGTATACTTCATGAAATTCCACCCCTGGGATTTGACTGAAACTCTTTGTGCAATATCTCGCTTTTCTCCTTTCCAACGTACCATCTTTCTTCACTTTTGCTTTGAACACCCATCGTCCTCTCAGAACCTTTCTACCTTGTGGTTTGTCTACCACTTCTCCTACTCCGTGTTTATTTAAGACTTTCGTTTCCTTATCCATTGCCACCTGCTATTCGTCACATTCAAGTGATTCAATAGCTTCCCGCTAGCTTTCAGGATCTCGTACGTGGTAGGATAATCCAATGAAGAATTCCTTATCAATGGCTGCCTGTTGTCTTCGAATCTTTTTCTGAAGTTCCTCAATACGCAATTGATGCTGTAAACCAACTTGTTGTACACTACTGGATCCGCCTTCCCCTCTCATGTAGGATTTGAAGGCTTCATTCATTTGTCTTAGCTTATTGTTGAGATCTCTAAGCTTTGACTGAGCTAGGTCTTTTCGGTAACCAGCTCCTTTTTCACTGTGTTTTCTTTGACAAGTTGACCTTCTGGTTGGTTTGTTTTGCTCAGGTGATACGGGAAACGTGCCGGGTACTACTTCAGATTCTTCTTCTTTTTCTTACTCTTCAGGTAGTGGGATGTCTTTGGGTAAGGGTGGTATATCCTGTTCATCGTTTCGTGTTGCTGGTTGGTCTAGAT
The DNA here is from genome assembly GCA_006112555.1 of Tuber indicum. NCBI lineage: Eukaryota > Fungi > Ascomycota > Pezizomycetes > Pezizales > Tuberaceae > Tuber > Tuber indicum. Next base: position 75,498 of record VBSK01000043.1, on the reverse strand, counting down.
GATATTTGAACGATACTCCTTGTATTGAACCGGACTTTACGTCTCTTGCTTCTGTCACTGTATGTCGTTTGGGTATGTATATGCGATATACTGTAGGACTGGAAGTGTAGCCTACTAGGTGACCTTCTTCGGCTGTCGGGTCAAGCTTGCCTCTTTTTTCCGAAGGTATGTGCACAATTGTGTTTGTGAACCAAGGACGTAAGTGGTTTATAGTGGGTTTCGTTTTGTGTAGTCGCTCGAAAGGTGTTGTGTTTACCGTGGATTGCCAGCGTCTGTTGTATAGGTAGGCAGCTGTTGCATAGGCTTCCCCCCATAGAAACCTTTTATCGGTTGGTAACGTACATTGTACCATTGTGGTCCAGGTACGGTTCAGCCTTTCGGTGACTCCGTTTGATTCAGGATTGTAGGCTGGTGATGTGGTATGGAGAGCACCTTTATTTTTCAGGAATTTGGATACTTCTTGGTTGATATACTTGGTTCCATTGTCACTATGAAGGCGTTTGATCTTGGCTTCATGTTGGGTGAGGACGAGTTCCCAGAAGTTCTTAATCACTGTTTCTGCTCCGTCTTTCGTTTTCAGTAGATATAGCCAACAGTATCTGGTGTAGTCATCAACAAACATCATGTAGTATTCGTTTTTACCGAGTGTTGGTGTAGAGATGCGTCCATTTAAGTCAGAATGGATTTTCTCGAAAGGTTTCTTCGTTTCTATCTCCTTTCCTAAGGGAACATGGTGTGTAGATTTTTGTATTCTACATGTTTCGCAACTGAAATCGTTCGGACAAGGTATCGGTTTTGCCTCTTGATAACAATCCTTTATCACGCTCGGATGTCCAAGTGCTTGGTGTCTCTCTTCCTGGGTGGATACAAGTACTCTTGTATTGTTTATCCTAACATACCACAGACCGTCTTTCTTATCCGCAATCATAATCTCTCTTCCTCCTTTTTTGTATTCCCTTCTTCCCTTTTCAATTTCTATTCTTACACCAATATCATCCAGTCTTGATTCGGACACCATGGAGTACCTAAATGTCGGGATATACAATACTCGTCTGAGCTGAATCGTATGATGGGATCCGTCCAACAACCGCACAGGGATCTGCACATCTCCAGTTCCTGTTGCGTGATATTTTCTGCGGTCTGCTGTTACTATGCTTGTATTGTCTAGTAGGAGGTTGAGGAAGTCACCTATGTTTGGTGATATATGATTTGACATTCCAGAGTCACATGACCAGTCTGTCGATCTTTCCTCATTCGGTTTGGTTTTTGTCATAAGTAAAGTTACAGTGGCATCAGAGAGGTTGGCGGTCCTTTGTTCCTTCGCATTTTCCTTGTTTCATCTCTCCTTTTCTCTCTTCAGACCTCGACAATCTTTGACGTGATGATTCTTAAACCCTTTGTTTCCTTTGCTCTTGCACCAGGAACATTCCTTTGTATCCTTTTTCTTTGGTACGAACAGTACCTTTTCCTCTGTTTCCGACTTCTCTGTGGCTCGACTGATGAAGTATTCCCTTATGTCGGTGTACTGGTCATATCCTCTTGCTGCGAGTATGTCATAAAGGTCTTTATATTGTTCCTTTATGGATAACATGAACAACACCCCTTTGACAGCTTCGGATTGTGTGACTAGTTTCATCGTTGATAGGAAGTCGTCTTCAGTCTTTTCTTTCGCGTTTGAGCATCTCTGAGAGAGTCGGTTCCATGCATTTTCGAAACTCGTGACGTGTTCGGTAATGTTCCTGTGGGAAGGAAGTTTCTTGAATATATCTTCAAGTAGGACAAGGTTCGTCGAAGGTGTTTCTTTGTCAAATTTGTCTTTGAGGGCTTTCTAGGCGTCGCTAACAGCAGGGTAGCATGTGACGGTCTCATAGTGATCGCCCACTGCTTGGAATAGAAGGAACTTTGCTTGTTCGTTCTTTGTTTCCCATTCCGTAACTGCTGTTGATTGAGAGGAGGAGCTTTCATCAAATGCGACTGGTTGTTGTGTTGTTCAGTCCACGTATTCCCATACGCCACAGACCTTAATGGTGGTGTTCCACATCGTTGCCCATGACCGATAGTTTTATTGTCCTTGTAGTGTGGGGTACTTAAAGGACAAGGACAGACGGCCAAAGGAACTCTCGGGTGATACGTTGGTTGTCATCCTTACTGGAGTTGTCAGAGTTTGGTGTTACCGATTGACAAAGGTTTCCATTATGCAACACGTCTTGTTTCCCGTAGTTTCAGAAGTGTGAAAGCCGTAGTTTTTGTTTCAAATGATTCGCAACAGGGTTTCAGTACGTTTCCGGAGAGGATGGGAAAGGGTCTCCACTTGAGACAGCCAGTACACTTGATCAGAGTTTCTGGATCGAAGTAACCTCGGTAATTATCGTTTTTGCAATCGTATTGTAGGTGTTGGAAGTCGGCAAGAGACAATTCTGGTATGATGTGTTCCAGCGGTGTGTCCAGTTGTTCACCATACTTCTTCTGAATGTCTTGAAGGCAATCGTTATAGACGATAATTTCGAAGTTCTTTTGAGCGATGGTTTGATTGACTCTTATGATAGTTTCTTTGATTGTGTACTTAAGGGCGTTGTGGTAGGTGTGTGGCATGTAGGCTTGCGTGTTTTATTTTCTCCCTGTGTTCGTCGGTATTGGGATCGCAACTGCTCGTAGTCTGAGTAGTCCGAGATGATGTAGTTGTCTTCGTATACGATATGCGTCTGCTTTACAGCAGGATAGGTACCGGTATTCAGGAGTAAGAGAACGGGTGGTGTTGCAGTATCCGCAATGGAATAGATTGTGTATATTGAGGTATTGGTTGACCATACAGTCAGATAGGAGGGATGGAAGTAAGGAGGAGGTAACGGTAGTAGCATCTCGCTTAGGTGTCTGTCTTTTTTCTATATAGTGTATGATACTTGGTAGCAGAAAGGCTTACTAGCCGGGCTCATAACCTGAAAATATTGCAGTCTCTGAAGCTATCTCTTAGATACAAAGGCGGCACTGAGAGTTGAACGCAGTATAGTTTACATATAAAGATAAGATTCCACGCTTACACTAGTAAAGTACGTGGTAACAGAGAGAATTTTTTTTTTTTTTTTTATATATATATTATGTATTCATTGTTTGGTTAAGGTACAAGAACATGCGTGCAGCGTGAGCTATGGCAGAAACAAAACCGAAAATCAAACAACTAACAAAAGAAAAAACAAAACCAGTTCCTCCGATGGCGTCCAATAACAGACGCATTGCCTACACAGGACTCATAAAGAAAATACTACTAACTAACTGGTATCGTAACGGAAACAAATCAAAAAACTCATAATAACAAGTAATGAAATCAAACAGGAGACCTTCCACCACTTAGATCATTTGGCGACCCAGCCAACAACGACCGTAGTGAGGTAGGAAGGGAAGGGGAGGGGGAAAGAGAGGGCTTGTGGGGGGAATATTGTGCATAAATGTCGGGGGGGAAACCAGTTCTGGTAGTGGGAAGGTAGCGACCGAGGCCAACAAGCATCGGGATCGAGGTCCATAGAGGAGAGTCAGGTCCAATATCTGTTATCCCCTGCAGGTGGCGACGGTGGGCACCAGACTTGGCAGAACAAAACAGGAGGGCATGCTTGAACGTCTCATCCCCTTCCTCGCACCAGGGACAGAGGGGAGAGGGGTTGGTGTTGTGCCATGAGGAGTGGGTAGCTAAGTAGCTCTTGCCAGCGTACATCTGATGGAGCCGGCCAGAAAGGAAATGCCCCAAGCCCATAAAGGGGTGCGGGCGTAGGATGGGGCTGAAGAGGTAGTAGGGCAGGGGAGGTGAGAGGAGGCGCCACAAGGTGAGGAGTTCCTCACGGCATCAGTCCTTGAGCGAAGCGTAGAGGGCAGGGGCCCCAAGCGGGGCTACCTGTAGTAGAGGCAAGAGGAGAGAGTTTGCTGTAGGGAGGGTGTCACTACGGTTGCCGATAATGAAGTGAATGTGGTGGGTGACTGCATCAACAGGGAGGTGATCTTGATTGGGTGGGGAGGTGGTAACAGAGGGAAATTCTTTTTTTTTTATTTATACATATCATATATTCATTGTTTGGTTAAGGTACAAGAACATGCGTGCAGCGCTAGCTATGGCAGAAATAAAACCCAAAATCAAACAACTAACAAAAGAAACAACCGAAACCAGTTCCTCCAATGGCGTCCAATAACCGACGCATTGCCTACACAGGACTTATAAAGGAAAACTACTAACTAACTAGCATCATAACGGAAACAAATCAAAACCCTAAAGCAATGACATCAAGCAGGAAATCTTCCACCACGTAGACCATTTGGCGAGCCAGCTGTTAGGCCGAAGCCGACTCTAAATATTTGTCGAGAAGACTTAGGCATGAATCTTTCGTAATAGACGGAGATTTGTCTAGGAGGGCTCTGGTCGTTCTTTTTCGTTTATGACTACTAAGAACTGGCTTAATCGATAGTGGAACTATTCTTAAAATGATTCGTAGGTAAAACAATGTTATATTGTTAAGGTCTCTTCTCCGTTGCTTGATGATGTCTAAAAGCTTGGGAGGCACTTCGATATTTATATCCCGCGTCTGAGTGTTCGCGGACTACTTCTAATCCTCCTATAACTAAGTACCTTTCCCAAGATTGTACGCTAACGTCTCATAGTCTTAACAAGTGCGAACACCGTTTGACCCTGAATTCTTTCACACCATCTTCGTACTTATAAAATCTTTTCCGTCTTATCGTAGGATGCGCTATTATCCTCGAATGACCGGTCTTCGATTTATAGAGACGAGTAGACTTATATTTGAAACTTCAGTCGACTTGACTATCGTCCCAGTAGTCTCTTCCGATTTCACATAGTGGCCAACGTATGCGTCGGGTACCTATGCATAATGCAGGCTGCATAGACGGTGTGCCAACACTCATAGTCTACCGCCTATTAGGTCTTCTAAGTCTGAGCAGCTTCCCCTCGGTCCGCCTCGCCTCAAAGAGAATCACCTCTCGAGGGATCCTGTTTCCAGGACCAACCAACATACAGCGGCCTTCAGATAGGTATTGGTGTCATATCTATCTCCTATGGCCTCCGGGGCTCTGTAGGAGTAGTTGCGGATTTTCGAACCGAAAACGTCCTGTTACTTTCGGCCCGTAGTTAGGATGCCTAACTGTGAAGCCTAATAACTCAATGCGCCTGCGACGGAATTCCTCCGTTCCACTTCTCAGAGGTAGCCATTTTTTTTTTTTTTTTTTTTTTTTTTATATATCATGTATTCATTGTTTGGTTAAGGTACAAGAACATGCGTGCAGCGCTAGCTATGGCAGAAACAAAACCTAAAATCAATCAACTAACAAAAGAAAAACCCAAAAACCGGATCCTCCGATGGCGTCCATTAACCGACGCAGTGCCTACACAGGACTCATAAAGGAAAACTACTAGCTAACTAGTATCGTAACAAAAAACAAATCAAAACTCATAACGACAACAAGTAATGAAATCAAACAGGAGACCTTCCACCACTTAGACCATTATGCGACCCAGCCAACGACAACCGAGGCGAGGCGGGAAGGGAAGGGGAGGGGGAGAGGGTAGGCAGGCGGGGGGCATATTGTACATACATGTCGGGGGGGAAACCAGTCCTGGTAGCGATAAGGTACCGACCGAGGCCCAAAAGCATCGGGATCGAGGTCCATAGAGAAGAGTGAGGTCCAACATCCGTTATCCCCTGGAGGTGGCGATCACGGGCGGCAGACTTGGCAGAACAAGACAGAAGGACATGCTCGAACGTCTCGTCCCCCTCTTCGCACCAAGGGCAGAGGGGAGAGGGGTCAGTATCGTGCCATGAGGGATGGGCGGCCAAGTAGCTTTTGCCGGCGCGTATCTGATGGAGCCGGCCTGAAAGGATACGCCCCAGGCCCATAAAGGGGTGTGGGCACAGGGTGGGGCCGAAGAGGTAGTAGGGCGGGGGAGGCGAGGAGCTCCTCGCGGCACTGGGCCTTGAGCGAAGCGTAGAGGGCTGGGGCCCGAAGAGGGGCTACCTGTAGGGGGGGCAAGAGGAGAGGGTTTGCCGGAGGGAGGGGGTCACTACGACCACCGATAATGAAGTGGACGTGGGGGGCTACTACATCGACAGGAAGGTGACGTCGATTGGGTGGGCAGGGTGGTTTCGCGAACTATCTAAGGCGTGTGTAGTTGGGGCCGGCCCAAGGGTGGCAGCCTCGGACTGAACCAGGGAGGCGGAGGGAGTCGGGTGCCCGGAAGGGGGACGTAGTCGGGACGGAGTGGTCCAGGCGGGCGGAAGCCAGGTTGATTTCTGGTGGCAGGCAGACGAGGCGGACCGCCACTAGCCACTGTAGGTGCTTGATCAGGAGGTCAATTGGAGGGAGGGAGGCCTCACAGGGGAGAATGGCCGTGTTGGTGGAAGCGAAGCAGTTTGTAACCCACCTCTGCACCCGGTGCCAGAACGTTCTCATCTTGTCGAGCATTTTGGCGTTGGGGGAGAGCAGGTCGCTACCGTAGAGGAGGATGGGGCGGAAAAGGGAGGAGGCGAGTGGGTGACATAGGTGTGGGGCAAGCCCCTTGCCCGGACGGGAGAGGCGGTCTATTGTAGAGAGGGCAGCCTCAGCCAGGGCGAGGCGCCTGGTAAAGTGGGAGGAGGTGGCTGTAACGGGGGCTCCCTCTGGGAAGATGGATCCCGAGGATGCGACCGCACCGAAGTATTCTTTCAGAAGATAAAGATAAAGATAATCAACAGCAGAGTGTTGAAAAAATAAACGGTAAAACTTAATATCGTTAAGCCGCAGCTTTACTCAATTAAGTCCTTGTCTCGAGAGGTAGTTGATTGCCAGAGTAGAGGAGAACTCGCATATACTTAAGTAGGTTTTGGTATGCTGCCAGTTACTCCCCATCACTACCCTGCGTTCGTGAGCACCCAACTCCCGTGGGCTGTCTAGCCAACCTCTACGGATCGGACCAAAGATCCTCCGTAGCGAACTAGACTACTCCGTGGATTTCTAACATCAACCCGACAGAAGTGTTTTAGCCGCTACATCTCCATTACAGCCGCAGGAGTAAAAACTCTTCATATCGCGGTCATGTCAGTGGCGAGCTGACATGCCCGAGCGGATGTTATACCAAATATGGAACTCTCTACCCATATACACTTAGTCTTCTACAAGCATTCGCAGCCCCTGAACATCTATCCGGTTCTACTCGTTTCCATATCATTCCGGAAGATAGCCACGTAGCTCCCGCGACAGACCCCTTCGGAGGTTGACTACCAATAGGCGCTACCCACAGTCAACCCTCCTAGAAGTGAGTCTTATCGTGACCTTAGACTAGTGTCTTAGAGTCCTTAATGATTCTTCAATACTATTACACTTTCGGGGCAACGGACTTCGGTTACCTCGCCTACTGGCCTCCGGTAACCTCACATACTACTCTTAACTTCAAAGTGGTATTACTCCGTCAGTTCTGGTCCGTTTTACACGAAACCACCTGGAGGCCATTCTCCAGGTTCTCCTCTGCCCCCTCATATATCCTGCGGACAGCTTCCGGTCGGACGGACGGCGTGAGCGCATACGGAGTTACGGCAACATCTCCACTTGGAGACTTCTGCTAGACTTACAGCAACTCTTCAGGCTGTAGCCCATGACGCTAGGGACTTATAACGGGGCCGGAGGGGGGTGTTAGCAACCACACCTCCAAGTTACAGCTTGTTCGGAGCTCAACTGGTTGTGCGGGAATGATCCGCACAACCTGAGAATCGAACACCCTATGTAGTTTCGCGTGACAAACAATCTAGTAACTTCCCCCGAAGTCCTGCGTAACAAGTTACTTTCAAGGTAGGGTAACTTGACTCCATAGCAGGGTAACCCGTGGCCCAAGGCAGGGTAACCCTAGTCCGAAGGTAGGGTAACTTTACCTGGACTCTCCGTCGAGTAATTCAGGGTAACTCCCAAATTGACTACTTGGGTTACCCTACAGAGTAGGGTAACCCCCAACCATTACTAGGACCTATGTACCTTTGGTATGGCCTAGCATGCCCGACTGAGGTACCTAACTACCGGTACCTCCGCCTGGTAGACCTAAGTCTACCGCCAGCCCTACCGCGGTAGTCTCTTGACTCCGGTATGGGTGTAGGTTTGGCTACTTGTAATAGTACTCAGTGGAGTCTCGTTACAGTGGCACGGTCCAGTGCAGGAGTCGCTGGCTCTAGCCAGTAACCCTGCCACCGAAGGACTTAGGCCGGTTTGTAGGGGATGGAGTCAACTGAGACTGGGAGGGGAGATGGAGGCCCCCTCTGCTGGCGCGTCCTCCAGTGCATTAGTTCTGTTTTGGGGAGGGAGAAGGCGACACCGATGCGTCGTCCTTTCAATGTAAGTGATGACGCGACTGCCTGCAGTTTCTGGACGTTGCGTCTGTAGGAAGGCAAAGCTACTGTTATAGCGAAGTCGTCGACGTAGGAGAGGATAATGCCGTTGGGGAGTGGGAAGTGGAGGGAGGAAACATAAATCAGGAAATGAAGAGAGGAGACAGGTGATCCCTGGGGGGTGCTGACTTGGACTGGCGAGAGGACTTTAGGAGAACCTTGGTAAAGGAGGCGGCAATGTCGGCCACGCAGGAAGGATCGGACCCACGAAACAAGGTAGGGTTGAATGCCCTTTTGCCGAAGCTTGCCACACAGGCCAGCGGAGTCGACATTATCAAAGCCCCCCTTGACGTCAAGGAAGAGTGTGGAGGCACAGAGGCCCATGCTGTGCGAAAGCCTGACCTCATGTGAGAGGGTAGCAAGGGCGTCAAAAGTGCCCATGCCAGATAGCGAACCACATTGGTTAGGGTGGACAAGGCCAAGGGCCCAAGCAACTGCGGCTAGCCTTACAGCTACCACACGCTCCAGGATCTTGGACACGGTTTGGAGGAGGACCATGATGCGAAAGGAGGCTGGTGTATCATAGGAGGCCTTACCTGGCTTGTTGAGTACAATGCCGTTGGCCTGCTTGAGGGATGAGGGGTGAAAACCGTACAGTAGGAGGGGGCTCAGGAGAGAGGTGAGGATCTTTAGATTTGTTCAGTGGACTCTTTTCTACACCGAGTATGGGATGTGGTCGGGGCCAGGCGCGGATGAGCTAGAGCTGGATGCCAGGGCGCTGGAGATCTCTTCCTTAGTGAGAACTTCAAGGTCCTTGAAGGGAGGCAGGATAGTAGGAGGAGAGGAGGATTCTCTGGGGGGGAAAAATTGGGTCAGGAGGGCTGTGTTGATAGCAAGCAGAGTGTCAGTGTCCGGGAAGGACGGAAACCGGTCAGGGGGGCGTGCCATTGCGAATCGCTTGGCTGTCCATACAGTCCTCGGGGTTGCAGAGGAGAGGAAGTCGTCCCAGTGCTTTCGCTTAGCCCGCTTGATGGCCTTAAAGTAAGCATCGCGGGACGTCCGGGCCTCAGCCTGAGAGGCCACGCTAGGGGCCTTGCGGGCCCGACGTGTAGCTGTGTGAAAGGAGATTCTGAGAGAGGAGAGAAGGGGCGACCACCAAGGCTTAGAGCGGGTCGACATGCGGTTGAGGGGCGTGTGCAGGAGGAGAGTGGTCCGGAGGCGGTCAACATTGCTATCGAACCAAATCGTGGCCGAGGCCAAGGTTGGGAGGGTGGGAGGTGTAGAAACAACAGATAGCTTAAGGGCATCACCAAGGGCAGTCCAATCGGTCTTGGCCCAGGCTGGTGTGGGGGCAGGGGGGCGCAACAAAGGGGTGGAGAGCGAAATACAAATCGGAATGTGGTCAGAACTGGTGGACGGGAGCGGGGGAGCCCATTCCGCAAAGAGTTGGACTGCCGTGCTGTTGGCAAAGGAGAGATCAAGAATGGAGGGTCTGCCCACGGAGGCAAAAGGAAAGTAAGTAAACACACCGGGGGTATTAAGAAGGGAAAAGCCATGCAGAGAGGCCAACTGAAAGTAAGGAACTGACTTTCTAAGCCCTGCAGATGAGATGACCCGCAATGGGTCGGAAAGGGGATGGTGGAGGTTAAAGTCTCCCATAACAAAAACAGGAAAACTCAAATCGGGAAAACATAACTCAGGAGAAACAATGCGTGTATGGGTTGAGACACCTTGGGTATTGTACACATTGTACACCGGAAGGTGCGTTTGTGAGGAGGAGCAAAAGCCTTCGTCGGAGAACAGGTCAACCACCATGATGTTCACAGACTGGCTCACCCACACAGGCAAGAGTGTTAAGGGGTCCTGTTCCTATATCAATTCACGCGACAAGCAACGATACTTCTCTTATAGTATCTATGACACTATATATTTCGTACTAATAGTGTGCCTTCACACTATTACTTTTCTTCGTCGTTCTTGTATAGTGTGCGTTCACACTATTACTTTTTCTCTTATTACACTTAGTAGTCGTAGAGGCGTTCCTCTTCTACTAAGTTTGTGTAACTATCGTGAGGTAGATAGAATAAAGTAAATTCGTTCTTAAAACAATAAGTAGGAAAATAACTTAGATGATTGCGTGAAGAACTAACTAACTCGCCTCCGAGGACTCCTTATATAGTCCTTCCCTCAACCCGCTTACAAATCAAACCAAAGGCAGTCTGCCTTGCCAGTCTGCCTTGCGCAGCCTCCTTGCGCAGCCCCATGACCTCTGAATAGATCATGTGCGTGAAACATAACATAAAACATAACCTAAACCTAACGAGTCTGCCTTGCGCACAGCCTCATTGCATAGCCTCCTTATGCAGCCCCGTGACTTCTAAATAAGTCTCGTGCGTAAAATATATCAAATGAAACCTCAACGAGTCTGCCTTGCAGTCTGCCTCGTTGCATAGCCCATCATAAATCACATGACCTCTGAATAGGTCCAGTGCGTGAAAACATAAATCATAACATAAAACAACTACGTAACAAAGGAAACTCATAAACCAATTTCGTAACAAATGAAACTTACTAACTAACTAATAAAATCTACTATGTCCGATCTAGGATCGTGACAAAGAGGGAAACAACTTCAAGTAAAGACAAAAGAGCGTAGCAGGCCAAACGTGGTTTGCCAAAAGAGGAAGGCGGAGAAAAACATTTATAGCCAGGGAAGGAGGGTAAGCCTGCCCGCCACACAGGGGGATCCTGTATGGCCACAATTGCAGGTAAGGAAGACAAAGCAGAAAAACTTTGAAACAAAGAAAGAAAAACATCCCAGCTACTCAAGGTATTATGTTGAACGAAGGAGAGGTTGAGAAGGCCGGGATTGCTGCCAGAGGACCTGGGGAGAGGAGAGACGGGAGAAGGCATTTACCCGGACAAGGCGGAGGGGTTTTCTGCGGTTCGGGCTGGGTCATAGTCCCCCTGGGTGGAGGGGATGCTGACCCTGGAGGAGGAACGAGTGGCTGTCTGAGGTGTCTCGGGCGGAACGCGAGGACGGGAGCGACGGGAAGTTGCGAAAGGCGAGGCAAGAGTTTGTCTTGCGGTGGAGGGGCCGGCATCAGCGTGGGCACCATCAGGGCCGACATCCACGCCATCCTCGTCATCGTGACCTAGCGACTGTGACGTGGGGGGGTCTTTGGGGGTTAGGGCGGGCCGTTCCGGGCAGTCTCTGTCAGTGGCTGTGTGAGGTTCCTCACAGTTAGTGCAGGAAGCAGTTGAGGAGGGGCAGCAGTTGAGGACCGCCTTAGTGTTGCCCGCTTTCGGACAAGTGGGGTTCTGGCAGCGGTGCGCCGAACGTGTGTGCGAGAGGGAGCAGATTGGACATACCGGGTGATCCAGCTTACATCTAGGGGACTGGTGGCCGTACTTCCAACAGTTGCGGCACTGGGTGAAGTGGTTGGATGAGAAGACGCGTTCAACACGGCGTCTTCTAGAGAAGAGGTGGATCGAGGTTCCCATGGCATTAACGTCCTCGGGGGTGATGGTGATGACAACTGAGGTAGCTGACTTGGACATCCTGGATTCCAAGTCGTGGTTGAGGTAGCAGGCCGAGAAAATGGTGACGCCCATGGCGTTACGGACGGACTCCTGGAGGGGGGAGAGGAGATCATCCTGTTCTTCTAGGAGGTAGGCAAGGGGGAGGGAGTGGATGGCGAGTTGGGTCTCGTTGGGAGCGAGAGGGAAGGGGAGGTAGGTATTGTCGCCTACCGGAGAGAGCTGGTTGAGGCGATTGGCGAGAGCCTGATAGTATGGGGCGTAGGAGGTGGCGGGAGTGTAGGGGTCAAGGACAGTGAGGGTGACAGAGCCTCTGTCGTTGACCCTGGCAGACAAGGAGAGAGGTAGGGGGCAGTTGGCTTCTCGGAGAACCGAGGCTGCGATATCGGGAAAGGTCACGGAAATTCTTTCTACTTCGGAGTGGAGGGCAGGGGAGGAGTGAGGGGCGAAGAAACGACATTGTGCTGCTGGCAGGATGGGAGCCTCTTTAACAGGAGGAGCCGTGGTGCCTGATGCGACTTGCGCAGCAGAAGGTGGTTTCGGCTTAGGCCCCTTGGCCTTCTTACGGCTCCCAGCGGCGGCAGCCAGGGCGAATGAGCGAGGAGGGCGTAGGTAGGTTGGATCTATATTGCCAGGGGTCCACTCAGAGAGGGGGGGGTATTTGCCATCATGGAAGGTCCGGGCCTCCCACAAGTTGGGGTATTTGACCGCGTAGACTTCGGGGTTACCGTAGTTCTTACCCATAACGGTGTCATAGCAGGGAGTGTCAAGGTCATACGCATCCACAATCGCTCCAACCTGATAGAGGGGTGTGTGGGAGGGGGCCTGTTAGGGGTGTGGGACGGCAGGAAGTTGTGCCGTGTTGGCTTGGGAGTGTGGGGCTAGGGGGGGGACTTCTTTCCCTTTATGGGTAGGAGGCGGAGCCGCTGGCGCCGGGGCTTGCTGACGTGGGGGTGGTGGTTGGGAAAGCCTTTGTGACAGGTCACGCAGGGCTGATTCGATAGGGGCTAGGGACGAAAGCGAGGGGGCCTGAGCGGTGGCAACACCGTCCAACAGCCCCTGAACTCTAGCAGCGAGGAGGTCGATTCGCTCGTTGGTAGTGGCAAGTCCATTGAGTGTGGCAACCAGGAGGGGGATGAGGAAGGCCTCACCCTCACTGAGGTCGCGAAGGTCTGACGAGATAAGAGGAGGGATGGAGGAGAAAGCATCTCCAAGGACAGGTTGTAAGGACTGTATGAGGGCCGGGATCACGAAGACCGCGGGGTGGAGGGGCTGAGCTGAGCTCGCCCTAGAGGGGTGGGCGGAACCAATGTCGGACATTGGAGCGTGGAGTAGAGACTTGAAGCCTAAGCAGGAGGAGGGCAAGCGTGCAAAAGTGAGGAGTCACACCAGACGCGATGGTGTTGAGAATGCGTAAGTAAATTATCGTCAGGAAAATAGAGAGCACGGAGCGTGTTCTCAGAGATACCCATTTTCTTTTTTTTTTTTTTTTTTTTTTTTATATCATATATTCATTGTTTATGGTACAAGAACCTGCATGCAGCGCTAGCTATGGCAAAAACAAAACCTGTAAACACGCGCGTCCCTCCTCCGTCTGAGGCAAAAACCAAGAACCCCAAGCCCCTCTGGTATTGAGCCAACCACACATCTCGCCCCGAGTCAAGCCCCTCCTACAGTCCAGACGAACTAAGCCCTAAAAGAAACCCAAAACAGGAAAAGCAGGAAGCCCAAGGAAAAATCCCCCCGGAAATCTCGGCCCAAAGGTACAAAAGAAAGCCAAACTCATACCCACCGGACAGCGCCCATAGCACAGCCGGCCGCCAACAGGCTAACCCCAGATCGGGCCCAAGAGAGGACCAAGTGCACCGATTTATGGCGCGACCCCCACCGTGGGGGAACACTCGACAAGGATGGATCCCGACCGACCGTAGACAGTGCAATACCAGCCGGAGGGAAGGGAGCTAGGGCTAAGGCCCCCCAGAGAGAGGTAGCAGTAAGGTGCAAGCTCAAGGGAGCAGTAGGGTGCTAGCCAGGCAGTAGGATGCCGGCCGAAAAGGAGGGAAGCAGTAGGGTGCCAGCCGGGAGCAGTAGGATGCCAGCCAAGGAGGGTGGGCAGTAGGATGCGAGCCCACGCCCCGACGAAGAGAGGAGGAAGGGCCAAAGGCCCCAGAAAAACCCGACCGTAAAGACCAAACCAATGCCATATTACCGCGTCTCTCATGTAGTCCCTTGTTCTCCGAGAGATAGCGTCACTTAGTGGAGGGGATCCCACCGGCGGGGTAAGGTAAGGGAAGGGCGAGGGGAGGAAGGTGACCGCAGCTTGAACCGAGACGACTAGGAGGATATGGCCAGGCCTCACCAAGAGGCAGACCCCGAAGTTACTAGCCGAGGCGTTCCCCCTCGGGGATCGTGCAAAGTGGGGAGACGGGAGTCCACCACCACCAGCGCCGACTGGAAACGAAGAGAGGAGGCCGACCGTGCCAAAGCTAAGCGAGGGCCCAGAAGCGAGACGGGACTACTGGGCGAACCCAGATAACTCCCCCATCAAGCAAACAGGAGACAAGCGAAGCAAAGGCGGGAGAGGATAGAAAGGATACCATGCCCCTAAGCAGAGGCCATCAAGGGGGCAGAGGGCAGGGGGGACCCCAAAAGGGGCCGAGAGGAGGGGGGCTCACGATAGTTGAACGTGGTGTTGTAAAACTATGTGGCAGGAAAATAGAGGACGCGGAGCGTGTCTCAGAGATACCCATTTTTTTTTTTTTTTTCTTTTTTTTTTTTTTTTATATCATATATTCGTTGTTTGGTTAAGGTACAAGAACGTGCATGCAGCGCTAGCTATGGCAGAAACAAAACCCGAAATCAAACAACTAACAAAAGAAAAAACAAAACCAGTTCCTCCGATGGCGTCCAATAACCGACGCATTGCCTACACAGGACTTATAAAGGAAAACTACTAACTAACTAGTATCGTAACGGAACAAATCAAAAAACCCATAAAAACAAGTAAAGTGAAATCAAACGGAAACCCTTCCACCACTTAGACCATTTGGCGACCCAGCCAACGACGACCGAGGCGAGGCAGGGAGGGAAGGGGAGGGGGAGAGAGAGGGCAGGTGTGAGGCATATTGTGCATACATATCGGGGGGGAAGCCAGTCCTAGTAGCTGTAAGGTAACGACCGAGGCCCAGAAGCATCGGGATCGAGGTCCAAAGGGAGGAATCAGGTCCAATATCCGTCGTCCCCTGGAGGTGGCGACGGCGGGCGGCAGACTTGGCAGGGCAGGAAAGGAGGGCATGTTCGAACGTCTCGTTCTCATCCTCGCACCAGGGGCAGAGGGGAGAGGGGTCGGTGTCGTGCCATGAGGGCTGGGCAGCCAGGTAGCTTTTGCCGGCGCGCATCTGATGGAGCCGGCCTGAGAGGAAACGCCCCAGGCCCATGAAGGGGTGCGGGCGCAGGGTGGGGCCATAGAGATAATAGGGTGGGGGGGGTGAGAGGAGGCGCCATGAGGTGAGGAGCTCCTCACGGCACCGGGCCTTGAGTGAAGCGTAGAGAGCCGGGGCCCCAAGCGGGGCCACCTGAAGGGGAGGGAGGAGGAGAGGGTTTGCCGGAGGGAGGGGGTCGCCTCGGCTGCCGATGATAAAGTGAATGCGATGGGCAACTGCGTCGACCGGGAGGTGACGTCTGTTGGGCGGGCAAGGCGGTTTAGCGAACCACCTAAGGGGGCGGTAGTTGGGGCCGGCCCAGGGGTGCCGGCCCTTGACGGACCCAGGGAGGCGAAGGGAGTCGGGTGCCCTAAAGGTGGACGTAGTCGGGATAGAGTAGTCTAAGCGAGCGGTCGCAGGGTTGATCTCAGGCGGCAGGCAAACTAGGCGGACTGCAGCCAGACGTTGGAGGTGCTTGATCAGGAGGTCAATTGGCGGGAGGGAGGCCTCACAGGGGAGAACGGCCGTGTTGGTGGAAGCGAAGCAGTTCGTGACCCACCTCTGTACCCGATGCCAAAACGCCCTCATCTTGTCGAGCATCCTGGAGTTGGGGGAGAGCAGGTCACTGCCATAGAGGAGAATTGGGCGAATCAGGGAGGAGGCAAGGCGGTGGCACAGGTGTGGCGCGAGGCCCTTGCCCGGCCGCGACAGGCGGTCTATCGTAGAGAGAGCAGCCTCAGCCAGTGCGAGGCGTCTGGAGAAATGGGAGGAGGTCGCCCGGTTCAACGCGGGGGTCGCGGGCTCCAACCAGTAGCCCAGCCAGCGAAGAACCTGGGCCGGTTTGTAGGGGACAGAGTCCACCGAGACTGGGAGGAGGGAGGGAGGTCCTTTCTGCTGAGGTGTCCTCCAGTGCATTAGTTCTGTCTTGGGGAGGGAGAAGGCCACACCTATGCGCCTTCCCTTTGAAGTGAGCGAACACGCAACCGCCTGCAGCTTCTGGACGTTGCGCCTGTAGGAGGGGGAGGCCACTGTTATGGCGAAGTCGTCGACGTAGGAGAGGATTATGCCGTTTGGGACAGGGAAGTGGAGAGAAGAAACATAAATCAAAAAAAGGAGAGGGGAGACAGGTGAACCCTGGGGGGTGCCGACTTGAACCGGCGAGAGGACCTTAGGGGAGCCCTGAAATAGGAGGCGGCACTGACGGCCGTGCAAGAAGGACCGGACCCACGAAACAAGGTAGGGCTGAACGCCTCTTTCCCGCAGCCTACCGCACAAGGCACCGGAATCGACGTTGTCAAAGCCTCCCTTCACATCGAGGAAAAGGGTTGAGGAACAGAGGCCCATGCTGTGTGATAGCCGGACTTCGTGCGAGAGGGTAGCGAGGGCGTCGAAGGTGCCCATACCTGAGAGGGAGCCACATTGATTAGGGTGGACAAGACCAAGGGCCCGAGCAACCGCGGCTAGCCTGACAGCTACCACGCGCTCCAGGATCTTGGAGAGGGTTTGGAGGAGGACGATGATTCGAAAGGAGGCAGGTGTGTCATAGGAGGCCTTGCCGGGCTTATCAAGCACGATTCCGTTGGCCTGTTTGAGGGATGAGGGGTGGAACCCATAAAGCAAGAGGGGGCCCAGGAGGGAGGTGAGGATCTTAGGATTCGTTGCGTGCACCCTCCTCCAGACCGAGTACGGAACATGGTCGGGGCCAGGGGCGGACGAGCCAGAGCTGGAAGCCAGTGCCTTAGAGATCTCTTCCTTTGTGAGGACGTCCAGGTCCCGGAAGGGGCGTAAGATAGCAGGAGGGGAGGAGGATTCTTTGGGGGGGAAAAAGTGGGCCAGGAGGGCGGTGTTGACAGCCAGCGGCGTGTCAGCATCCGGAAAGGACGGGAAACGGTCAGGGGGGCGGCCGACCGCGAAGCGTTTGGCTGTCCAGACAGTCCTTGGGGTTGCGGAGGAGAGGAAGTCATCCCAGTGTTTCCTCTTAGCTTGCTTGATGGCCTTAAAGTAGGCGTTACGGGACGTCCGGGCCTGGGCCTGGGATTCCATGCTAGGGGTCTTGCGGGCACGACGCGCACTGGCGTGGTAGACGATCCTGAGAGAGGAGAGAAGCGGCGACCACCAGGGTTTAGAGCGGGCCGACATGCGGTTGAGGGGAGTGTACAGCAGGAGTGTAGTGCGGAGGCGGTCGACATTGCTGTCGAACCAGGCTGTGGCCGAGGATAGGGTCGGGAGGGCAGGGGGCGGAGAGACAACAAACAACTTAAGGGCATCGCCAAGGGCAGACCAATCGGTCTTGGCCCAGGCAGGGGTGGGGGCAGGGGAACGTAAAAACGGGGTAGAGAGTAAAACCAAAATTGGGACATGGTCAGAACCAGTGGACGGGAGCGGCGTGGCCCACTCTGCAAAGAGTTGGGCCGCCGCACCGTTGGCAAAGGAAAGATCCAAAACGGAAGGCCTGCTCAGCGGAGCAAAGGGAAAATAAGTGTACACACCAGGGGTATTAAGGAGGGAATAACCATGCAGTGAAGCCAGCTGAAAGTAAGGAACTGACGTTCTGAGATGGGCAGATGAGATGACCCGCAGCGGGTCAGAGAGAGGGTGGTGGAGGTTAAGGTCTCCCAAAACAAAAACAGGAAAACTTAAATCAGGAAAACATAACTCAGGAGGAACAATACGAGTATGGGTTGAGGCGCCCTGGGTATTGTACACATTGTACACCCGAAGGCGAGTCTGTGAGGAGGAACAAAAACCTGCATCGGAGAACAAGTCGACCGCCATCACGTTGGCAGACCGGTCCACCCACACAGGCAAGAGGGAAACAACTTCCAGGAAAGACAAAAGAGCGTAACAGGCCACGCGTGGCTTGCCAAAGGAGGAGGGCGGGGAAAAACACTTATACCCAGGAAAGGAAGGCAAACGTGCTCGCCACACAGGGGGATCCTGTAGGGCCACAACAGCCGGCAAGGAAGGCAAAGCAGAAAAACTTTGAAACAAGGAAAGAAAAACATCCCAGCTACCCAAGCAGTTATGTTGAACGAAGGAAAGGTCAAACAGGCCAGGAACCCTACCAGAGGGCCTGGAGAGAGGAGAAACAGGAGCAGGCATTTACCCGGACAAGCCGGAGGGGTTTTCTGCAGTACGGGCTGGGTCATAGTCCCCATGGGTGGGGGGGATGCTAACCCTGGAGGAGGAACGAGTGGCTGTCTGGGGTGTCTCGGGTGGGACGCGGGGACGAGGGCGGCGGGGGGTTGCAAAGGGCGGGGCAAGAGTCTGTCTCGGGGTGGAGGGGCCAGCATCGGGGCCGACGTCCATGCCATCCTCATCGTCATGACCTAGAGGTTGCGAGGTGGGGGGGTCTTTGGGGGTCGGGGTGGGTCGCTCCGGGCAGTCTCTGTCAGTGGCCGCGTGGGGCTCCTTACAGTTAGGGCAGGAAGCAGTCGAGGAGGGGCAGCAGTTGACGACCGCCTTGGTGTTACCCGCCTTAGGGCAGGAGGGATTCTGGCAGCGGTGCGCCGAACGTGCGTGCGAGAGGGAGCAGATTGGACATATCGGGTGATCCAGCTTACATCGAGGGGCCTGATGGCCGAACTTCCAGCAGTTACGGCACTGGGTGAAGCGGTTGGCAGAGAAGGCTCGTTCAACACGACGTCTTCTGGAAAAGAGGTGGATCGAGGTTCCCATGGCACTAACGTCCTCGGGGGCGACGGTGACGACGACTGAGGTAGCGGACTTGGACAACCTGGACTCCAGGTCGCGGTTAAGGTATCGGGCGGAGAAGATGGTGACCCCCGTGGCGTTGCGGACGGACTCTTGGAGGAGGGAGAGGAGGTCTTCTTGGTCCTCGGGGAGATAGGCGAGGGGGATCTCAGAGATACCCATAGGTGCCCTCTTATATATCCTGTGAACAGCTTCCGGTCGGACGGATGGCAGCGAGATATATGGTGTTATGAAGTGGGCTTCATTGAGATGACATTACAGTCAGGGGACTCAACTCTTCGAAATCTCGCTAAGGACGTGCGGGACCCAGAGCGGTACCGGAGGGGGGTGTTAGGCTTCGATAAATGAGGGTCTGTGCGCAGTTACCCTACCGAGAGGTCTGTGTATTTTCTTTATGCCTAATATGCTCCCCCATATTCTGCATTTTCCGGCACTCCGCTTACTCCTCGGTATTCTGCGTCTTCTGGTGATCAGATCACTCCACCCTCTGCAACTCGTGTCGCTGCTGCTCCTGAAGCTGCGACCCACAAGGCCTCTTATCCGCCCTCTCCTGCAACTCTGGTTTCCCTTTGTCCGATCGGTCCACCTGCTCCCATGACCTCGCCTGCGGCCCCTGCATCAGTTCTGCCTGGGCCGCCAACCTCCCCCTCTGCTAACGCTCCAACTACTCCGAGGTGCACGGGTCTCCACCGTAGCAGCCAACGTCGGAACTCCAACAAATTATTCTTCCTTAGTCGTTTTCTTCTTTTCCTTTCCTTTTTTTTGCTGTTCTTTGCGCAATGTTTTTCGTGGTTTAGGGGTTAGGGTTTTTCTTCAGATTTAGTTAATACTTTGTAGTCTACAATAGTAATGATATAATAAGACACCCTCGCATCAGCTTCTCACATTCCTAGCTAGTTCGACCTCTCTTACGCAGAATATACAAGTATACAGTACTTAAGTAGTTGCATTGACTGTACTCCCCTTACAGTACATTAGCCCCTTTTGTTTTTATGGATTCACTGGGTGTCACATTCCCCGTTCCTAGCTGGCCTGACGTTGTCCAGCGATGTCACTCAATTGGCTAGCTGGTAACACTTGAACATATCTCATAGATGAGCTCTTGGACGTCGCGAGACATGACCACGTTCCTAGTACATTTTACGCGTAAGGCGTGTCTTGTGGGAAATAATGTCGCTAGTCGGCACCGCTTGTAGTTAGATCGAACTAAGCCTTTGCTCCTTGCTGCAGCGTAATTTTCTTCATTCTTGAGACCCGGAGTCTTGAGCGATGCGATGCTTAAACCCAAACAGGTATGTTTTTCAAAATGAACATACTGTTCCAGTTATTAAAAAGCAAGACGCCTTATGTTCTTACGTTTCTATGAGCTTTTCACTCCAGTAACATGTTCATTCGGTCTAGTTCTCTTATGTCTGAACTTTGGCCTGATATTGATCACATGAATACACATCAGGAGTTTAATATTAAGCACCGAAACCCGCTGAAAGACCTTGCGCATGAAAAGAATTTTTTGTTCGATACTGAGTGATAGTCTGTGATCCTACGGACACTAACTCCAGCCACACTAGTAAGTCCTAGCGTATAAGACCCGACGCGTTTTATTTAACACCAGAGAACTACACAAACTCCTCATTTACAGCACTCGTGAGACTCATTCTGTCGGCCTATATCCTGAATCCGAACTTGACATTGACTGACTCATTGCAGGATGAATAACCAATATCGGCCCGATACATCCAGCCAGCCAACTAACCGTGTAGGTAATATATATGGCCAGTGTAAATGCGACGTGGGACCAGGCACTATAGGCACGTGAAATCCAATATCGGCAACAATACAAAAGACACATGCTAGCTCTCAGAGCACAATACCAATGCAGCAGCCCTTGCGTCCAAATTCGTCTCCACCCCCAATTACAAGCTCACAACTAGGAAGACCCCCTAAGCACCTCCGGAAGAACACCATACAGGCTACGGGGTATACCAAACTGGGACCTCAAAGGTAGGAGGATACAGAAGCTGTCCATGTTAGCGACGACAGTAGCGATGAGTACCAAAACTCACCAGGATCCAGGGAAACGAAATCAGAGACCGAACCTGATCCGGAGAACATCGATATTGCTAATAGGCCCACACCACGACGGAACGATGACTCTCAAGCAACGGCACGTCAGCGGGCGCATTGTGTGACCACAGTTAGGATTTCAACCGGCTTCGGGTCACAGCCAGCTGATTCAGTGGTGCGAACACCTGCGGGTCGTAGGTGAATAGCTTACCACCAGCCCTATAGTCTACCCGTATTCCCGTTGTCCAGCATACAGTGATTTTGGTCACCTCATGAGAGCCTCGGTGCATCAACATCAGGTATTAGGAGCTCTAGCCCTGCTGGCCGTCCAAGTATGCCACTCCCTGACCACTCATTAGTGAGTAAGTCACGACGGAACCTAGTGACAGGTGTAGAGGGGGCCATTATAGAGTTGGCAAAGTCACTCATTACGCGGTATACTCTGTTCGAAGATCCGCTCCCGAATGTTGTTGCATTGACTGGCCAGGTGCTCAAAGTGTGGGATGCCGCGGTAGAATGGAGAGCTGATACTGAATCCATCGGACCATCCGAGCAGTCCATATCTTTAATAAGTCGACTCTGCCCGGTGTGACACCATGCAATCTACTCTACTAACAACGGAAGATTCGCTAAAAACACTCAAGAGTGCGATCACAATTCTTGTACCATGTGAAGAATAACATTGCACAGTTATACGATCTACCGGATGATCCGATGGCTAGGGCGCGTAGTGTGGACTATCTGCTCGAAGGCGACAGGTTCATCTGTGACCCGAAAGGGTATGTGGTTTGTTCCTTCACAATAAGAGCTAGCGCATAGTGAGCACCACTGATTGCGATACTCAATGCAGAACTGGAGGTACCACTTCCTTGCGCTACAGATTCCGGAAGCAGTTTATGGGAAGTATTTCGTGGGAAAGAAAATGAGGGGCGTAGCCAATCCCGAGTTTCTGTGGCAGATCAATGGCACAATGATCTCCTTGACATGTGCCATTATCTGCCATGCACTGTGCCTATGACAATCGGGAATATACCAGGATCCAAGAGACTTTAAACCTGAGGAGGTGGGAAGTAAGAATTTTCAAATCTTGTAGCATACTGTTGGCCAAACCACTAACATGTTACCAGAGATGGAAGAACTTTTCCAACAGCAGAAAGAAATATGGGCCAAGTGCCCACATGGGGTCCAGGACATGATTCTTCGCAACATCCGTGATACAATCTGGAAGAAGACGGAGCAAGTCCTTGGGATACAGCAGGAGAGCTGCGAAGCATATGACGACAAGTGGGAGGCAGTGCAGGAAGAACTAGCTGGTCGGGAATCAAGCATGGCATCAGCAAGGCCTATGGTTCGATGAACCAATGCTGGGACTAGGACATTGGAGCAACATTGGGATTGGCTGAGTGAGTCACAGGAAACAGACACATCGTTAGACGTGAGCCAGACATCGCTGGCACGGGAGCTGGGGGTTCTAGATTCAGATCAAGCAAGTTTGGATCATCCCGGACTGTACAGTGTACGACCGATACTGGGCCTACTACTCAGCCCTTCTCTATCGGATTGCCTCTCACTTAGCCTAGAAGAGTCACAGGATGCACAGGTACCCCAGACAGGGATTGGTGATCGTCAGCCAGACATTGAGTAGTGGGAGCCCAACAGGAGTCGTGGCGCGTGGCATCAAAGGGGATTGCGGACATGTCAAAGATAATAATAGATTAATTGGATAGAATGGAGTTATGAGTAAGCAAAAAAGCACGATGGCGAACGGCCAACAGTATCAGTATCAGTATAACTAGTAGTGCGGTAGTGCGTTTGTGGAGAAATTGTATAGATATAGACTTTGGGGGGAAAGAAGAGGAAGTTATAGGGGGGTCAGGATGACTATAGTGTAATAAATGAAAGGTCTAGAACAATACGCATGCACGATGGCGTCTGAATGATGTCCAGACGTCAGAGAGTAAAATCAGGATGTGACGATACATGTGATGTGAAGCCAGAATAGAGCAGGCAAATATCCAGATATGGTATACAGTACTAGTATGGCTCAGGACGTAACAGTTTGGCATCACAAGACGCCCAAACACGATACATAGCCAACTTGGTATCCTGATAAGACAGGGCAAAAGTTATCATCGGGACGTGACAAAACAGGCGCAAGGATCTCAGGATGGAGCAGCCGACGGTTTGATAGCGTCCAGACGTCCAGGTAAAAGATCTGACATGGACTGGACGTCAGTGTAGAAAAGTAGACGTCCGTGTAGATGATCAGACCGCGTTGGGGCGTCACGGCAAGGAATTAAACGCTGCCGGGATGCACCGGACATAGGGATCCGTGTCCAGACACCCTTGTGACACAGGACAATACACAACAGATATCAGGACGTGACGTCCGATCCGACGTCCTGTTTTGGTTAGCGATTTACGTTTAGAACGTCCCGTCCTGGTTAGAGATTTACGTTTAGGACATCCCGTGCATCTGATGTACTGGACGCACAGGATGCAAGTAATTATTTTTCCTGATGAATAGAAGCATAATCATATTCTGGAGTTAGAGCCTAAACCACCAATCCTCTTACAAGTTACCTCAGTTTGCAACCAGGTTCCTCGTTCTGACTTCAATGTTGTGCTGCAAGCACCGTCTGAAGATCAATCAATCTTTCTAGCATGGAGACGAGATATTTTTAGTTGAGGTAAGAAATGCTGCTGTAGTAGAAGATTTACTAGGGGTCATACTAGGTGTATGCCCTTCCCTAATCAACTTCTAACTAATGCAGAGATGGAAATATACGCACTTGATCGTGCCATCCTAGGTCCTGATATCAACTATACCACGATGGACTTTCTATTAAACCAACGACTATGGACCCAAGCCAAAACACTTCTTAACTTCTGGACACAGTCTATGTCTCATAGATTATGTTCTCAGTCATCTTAAGCTCCAGTTCACATACTACTCACTACACCTGGCTTACTTTAACATACTTGTTACTCCTTATTACTTTTCTTTCATTTATTTCAACTCTTTCTACTTTGCAGATTGTATTTCTTCCATCTTTACTTTGCTACAACTTTCCCTCTACTCATCTCCCTCGAATAATATTTACAAAATGCTTTTCTCTACAATTATATTGTACCCTGTTCAATTTTATATTTAAATGCGCTTTGAACTTTCAACTATTTATTCTCGTATTTTGTTACTTTTACAACTGTTATTCTTTCACTGAAAACTACTTTGGTATTTTTACTGCTTATATTTCTTTTATCTTTTAATTAATCACTCTTAAATATTGCTGTTCTCTTACTGACATAGGATTGTAACTCATTTCTTGCTACAGTTCTTTTGCTTCTTTCTACTCTGTCTCATGATTTTAGTATTATGCACTTCTCTATACTATGTTGTTCCTATTTGAGCTATTTTTGTTAGCCATCATTGTGGGCCTTGTATCTTTGATCTCGATAAGTATCAGTATGGACTTAGTCCTACTGGTCACGATAACCACCTGCAGAACAATTGTTTTACTAGTATCTCGCTTAGATTGGTATTGAACTTGGTTTATTACCTCTCGTGCTGATAGTAATATGCTTTTGCATGTTACTTGATGCTCTCGTGCCTAGTGAGAGCTTAGTTCTCATCCTCCTAGACTATTATAGAGATGGTTCTGCTGGTGCTTGGACTCGGGATTGTACTTCTGGTATCTGTCTTGTATGTTTTACATTGCACTGCTTTTCTGCTGCTAGTCTGGTTGTTCGTGCTGGCTGTGACTCTGATCCTGTCTCTAACTTCAATCTACTTAACTCCTAACCCTGACCCTAATCCTAAGTTTGATATGTATTTTTCGCAAGCGATTTGAGTCAATTCTTCTTCCATCAGTTCGTTGTTCTGGCGATATGACCTATTCACCTGTACAGGCAGGCTTTCGCTCTGGTTACTCCACCTTAACCAATGCTCTCACATTGCATCAATTGATTGAGGAACAGATGGTACCACATGTTGTTTTTCTAGACTTTGCTTCTGCATATAATAAGGTTGGCTAGAGCTATTTGGAAGGTAAACTGCCCCAGCAAGGAAAGAAATCCTTGATACTGCAGCTGATATATCAACTGATGTATCGCAATATGTCCTTCTCAATTGTTGTCAATGGCTGCCTCTCTCAACCACAACGTCGCACAATTGGCCTCCTCCAAGGATTACCACTTTCTCTCATTCTCTTTAACAGATTTGTCAACAGCCTCCTGGTGACCCTCAACTACACCAGTCTTCCAAGACTTCCCAGCGCACTCTTCTTTGCTGATGAGGATGTCGTAATGTCACCAATCACTCATGGTGCACAGAGTCTACTCAATACCTGTCACAAGTAGGCTAGGAATCATGGCATGTCTTTCAACATCTCTAAATATGGCTACCTCTTTACTGGCAAAGGAAAGGAGACTTGGATCCTTGATGACCTCTATCTTAATGACCAACCTATTCCACATGTTACATCCTACAAGTACTTGGGAGTTTCATTTAGTGAGAAAGGTATCGACTTCACTTCTCAGGCTCAGATGATATCATCCAAGGTATTAAAGCAAGTTGGTGGACTTACCTGGTACTCAGATACTTGGACTCCTCGAATTCGATATAACATCTTTAAGTCAATTATTTCACCCTCACTCAAATATTCTTTGCCCCTTCTCTACACCAATTACCTTTGTGACCGATCCTCTCCGTGTTGGAAGATTATTGAAAATAAATATTCTAAATGTATCACTTGGATTGCCGGTGGTCATGCTAACAGGCCTCACATTACATGCAATCTGTTGGGCCTGCTACCCTGTCAGCAGCGTGCTCAATACTTACTCGGTCGTTTCTATCTATACCTCTCTTCTATGGATCAACGTAACCCCCTATTGGCCACACTCCAACACTACCAGTGGTTTCCAAAGTCATCCTGAATCCAGACAATCCCTAGCAACTCTCACCTGATTTACCATTTTCTTAATCCACCAACCTCCTTCTTGCTCGTCCTTACTCCGCTTCCAAATTTGACTCCTCTTCCACTTGGCATCCAACCTAAGTTAGATAATCAACTTCGTACCAATAAGCATGAACAGATTTTGCAACTAGGATCAAAACCACTAAAGCTACTTACAATTACAATGCTTGGTAAACGGATTCCAGATCTTGATTGAGATATAGTACTACAAGCACCTGTCCAGGACCAACAACGCTTCTTTACCTGGCGACATGAAGTCTTTGATTGGGACTGCAAGTGTTCCTGTATTGAACTCTTCACCCGTGGTCATGTAAAATGAATGCCCTATGGTGGAAATCTACTATTGGTGTAGGACCTGGTCCTCTATACTCCGGATCAGCAGATCTTGGGAGATTATATCAAGTATACAGTATTGGACTTCTTACTCATCCAAGGAATGTGGGACCACACACGGATCCTTCTTGATTTCTGGGAAACCACTATGGCCAACCTTCTAAAATTAAATCCACTCCCCCTCCCAACGCTCTAGGAATACCTGGGATTCTTCTCATACTACTTTCACTTTCTTATTTATTCTCCTTAATCAGTTTCCTACATTTCTATCTTAAAAGTTATTTTATGTTTTCTTAATTCTTATTTTTACACAATCTTTTCTTCTTTTATTTCTTATATTTTCTCTTCCTTTTACAGTTTATGCTGTTCTTTCCTCCCGTTTATCTTGGATCAAAACTCCTCTCAATCTTTCTTCAACTCCACTCTTTTTTATCCGATATTGCTAAATTTCCTGTTTCATTCACTTACACATCTCTTCAATCTTCCTACTACTGTTATCTGATGTTATATTCTTTCCTTTACTTGGCCATGTGGTGAGGCCTTATATCCCATATCACAGGTTGTCTAATTGTGTCGCTGGGAGTAGTCATTGGTTGACCTCTATGGCTCTTCTGTTTACTGCTTTCCTGATACATCTATGTGAGTACCCTTGTACTTACATTGGGCATCATACTTGATGGTAGCCAGTACCTCTTGGGTACTGCTTGCTGCTCACTAGTGGGTGGTTGGCTGTGTCATCGTGCTTCTGCTGTGCTTATACTCTTGCTACTTGCTTCTTTGTTGCAGTTAGTATGGCTGCATCCCCTAAGTGCTCTCAGGTTGATTGTGTAGATTAGACCTCTTGTTAGTGTCTGCTCTCCTGTCTCTAAGTCAATTTACTTAACTCCTAACCCTAAGATTTATCAGGCATTGTCCGACGAACCGTAATAACGTAAATCAACTGATCTAAGAGCTGTTATATATATGTTAAGATAAAAATCAAAGGAGAGAAGTATCATTACCCGTCGCTATTAGCTAACTACGAGCAAGGAACGTTACAACACCCTATGTAGTTTCGCGTGACAAATAATCTAGTAACTTCCCCTGAAGTCCTGCATAACAAGTTACTTTCAAGGTAGGGTAACTTGACTCTATAGCAGGGTAACTCATGGCCCAAGGCAGGGTAATCCAAGTCCAAAGGTAGGGTAACTCTACCTGGACTCTCCCTCAAGTAATTCAGGGTAACTCCCCAATTGACTACTTGGGTTACCCTACTCTGTATTGTAACCCCCAACCTTTACTAGCACCTATGTACCTTTGGTATGGTCTAGTATGCCCGGCCAAGGTACTTAACCACCGGTACCTCTACTTGGTAGACCTAAGTCTACCGCCATCCCTACCCCGGTAGTCTCTTGACACCGGTATGGGTATAGGTTTGGCTACTTGTAATAGTACTCAGTGGAGTCTCGTTACACAATCATCTACCTTTTCACTGTTATCCTACCTGGTAGCTCTTATCTTTCTTCCTTATACTTTCTCTCTTTCTTCCTAACTTTATTTCGTATATCTACTCTTTCTTCTTTGCTTTATGCTATTGTTTTCTACTTCTTTATCTTCTATCACAACTCTACTCAGTCCTTAAACTTCTTCTTTATCACTTTTTCCACCTATGATTTTCTTCTCCTTCATATTCAATATTCATTTCCTTTATCTTACTACATTTTCTTCTAAAATTTCTGCTACTTATTTGACTTGGCCATGTGGTGAGGCCTCATATTACACATCTCAAGCATCCTGGGTATACAATTGGGATTTGGACTGGAATACATCTTTGATTATTCCTTCCATGCCTCTTCATGTTATACCTTATGAGTATCGGTACTCTTATACTATTACTGGAACTGCTACTCTCTTGCAGTTAGTATCTCTCGTATACTACTGCTCCACTACCAGTTGAATGTTGGCTGCCTCTCCTTGGCTTGAGTTGTGCTTGTACTACTGTTGCTTGCTTTTTTTGCTGTGGAGGGTATTGCTACACCTACTGATGTTGTCGTGCTGGCTGTGAAGATTAGACCTCCTTTTCTGTGTCTGCTCTCCTGTCTCTAAGTCAATTTACTTAACTCCTAACCCTAACCCTTTCATGCTGGCTGTATAGATTAGACCTGCTTTTCTGTGTCTGCTCTCCTGTCTCTAAGTTAATTTACTTAACTCCTAACCCTAACCAGAAAAGTCTTCCCCTGCTAGTGGGAAAACCAGAAATGTGTTCTCCCACAGGAGTGAGAAATGTGTTCCCCATGGGCGACAAGAAAGATTAAACAGAACCACTTGCTAAGATCCTTTGTTAGCTTGCGTTAGGCCTAACCTCACTGCTTGACAGTACTTGACAGCCTATAATCCAACTAATATATATATTAAATTTAGTACTGTACCTATAATTTTCCATCAAATAACGAGACTGAAGACAACCCTCGAGTATTGCGGGCGGGCCCTAGTTGATATGTACTCGGAGGTCTCACACCACACTACATTGAACCTGTCAGAACCAGAGTACGCATCTCGCATCTGCACCACTGGTGTGAAACCCCCAGCGCCTTTTGATATGATTGGAGAAACAGCGATACCTTTCACTACCGCTATCACCGCATCGGTGAGAATGTGAATTCCTGATAGAAACTATGAAGGAAATTCTCCTCGTCACTGTACAAGTCTCTTCCATTCCGCAACTCTCCACTCAAACAAAGTTTATAACCATTCTCTGCACTCCTTCACGCGTAAATAACGAGCTAACCATTCCCATCAACCAGAAAAAATTATATCCTGCATGAGGTTTTCCATCTATCACTCGCTCGTAAGATTTTGGGAAATCTTACCCCCTGCTCTTATTAACAGTTTGCATGTTGAGCCGGACACCGTGGCTGCCGCTAGAGAAACTATACCAATTGATGAAAAACATCGGGAAGAGGGAAAGGAGAAGGAATATAGGAAATGGAAAAGGAAAAGATATGGGAAAGGGTATTGCAGGCTTGGAGTTGAACCCGAACATGGAGGCAAAGTACGGGTATATTATTACATTTCACATTATAGTGGTGAGGGGGATGAACTTGAAGAACATACTTGTATTACCGGTATCATACATATGTGGCTACCAGATGGATGACAAAAAGTCCTAATACTGATGGCGAAGACGGATTAAGATAACGGTTCTCATAAGAATGGTAATAAACCTTGTGGATTCTATCGAGTATGAAAACAGGAACTCTCTCTCTCCACTGTGACGGATACCCGGCTGTCCTGGATGAAATCCGGGAAATCTGGCCATGCGGGATAGAGGGGTGCGACTGTACTCAGGCATGGGGATTAGTGATGATACGGACGCGGTGCGGGTAGTCAAAGACATAAATTTATATGCGCAAGATGGAATGTGCAGATATGTCCCCGGCCACTTGGACACTAGCTGTCTCATCACTAACCCCATACCGGTACCCGAGTGCTACCCAGCGCAATACCGTTTATGGCGGGAAGGAAAAGCCAAGTTGCGCTTTTCGAAAAATGCATAGTATCATACCGTAGATAGCATACCTGCCTTATGAACGAGTCGTCACATTACACAGTAAATTACTTATAATCCGCTTTCACTTTGTTGTTTACCTACAGTACAGTACGGCCGCCCGTTCAGGGAGTCAAGTTATGGCTGCTGGTTGCAAGCACGATTGAATACCGGTAGACCACCGGGACGACACGATATTTAAAGTGGCAGTGTGTGCCTGTGTGAAAGTCCTCTTGCTTAAACTCCTGTAGAGCATTGTTTAGTTAGTATCTTGTCGTAAACATAAGCTTTTCTCTCCTTCGTTCCTTACCACCTTAATAATAACACCTGTATTCTATATATTCAAACAAGCCTCCTTTATTCCACGCAGGCACGATATAATAGCCACATAGAGTTTTCCATCTTTTAATTCTTGTCAATGAAAGAGAAGCCCGTGATAAGGATAAGTTTCCCCGCCACTATTAAACAAGTGTGACCTGAAATGTTAGTTGGTACAGTATCATAATACTCTAATAAATTCCACTTCACCCATCCACCAAAACCGCACCACAGCACCACCGCACCACAAAAAATTGATCAAGAAATGTATAAGCCATAAAAAAATAATCACGAAGTGATTCTCAACCGGGAAATTTTTTAATGAAAAAAATGAAAAATACACATGCAATAAATACCCATCTATGGAATACAACGGACGTCTCACGTGAAAATGAAACCGAAAAAGGAACAAACTCACCAACCAATATACAGGAGTCCCAGCTATTGTATGTGTGCGTGTGTGTATGTATGACAATTCTAGGGATGAATATGAAAAAACGCCAACACCCAGTTCCCCCAGTTCCGATTCTAATCTAATACCGTCTACCATATGACATGTTCCCCACCACCCAACCCAACCAATGGCTATCCCGCTCCATCTATTTTAGAGAGATGTCTTTAAAAGGAAAAAGGAAAAGTTGCAAGGCAAGGCCAGGCCTGACCGGACCTTCGTTAGAGAAGGTCAGGCTATGTATCGTAGGGCAACGCAAGAAAACCCCTGAAAGAAAATGCAATGAAACGCAAAAGCGAGTAAAGGCGAAATGTGAAAATAGCAAATGAAAGGACGAGAAAAAGGGAGAAAAATTCTAAGGGTCTGTCCAAGCCATGGAACTGTACGTTTTTTTTTGTTTTTTTTTTCTGTTGTCGCCGCTGTCGTCTGTTGTTGTCGTCGCCTTTGTGGTCACGATCCATCGGTCTACCGGAACCCGTTCATCGGATCCTCAACCTCACATTTGGGAGTCGCAACGGGCGTGGGCGGCATCTCGATCAGGAACTCATCGCTCTCGCGATTCGCCGCAAGACTAGTAATCGGAATCTTATCCCCGCCGTCAAACTCCGCGAGCGCCCTCCTATACATCCTCCGCACGAACTTCTCGCAGTCGTGTTTAAGCAGCCAGTCCTCGCGCGGCATCTTGATACTGCCCGGGTTCAACCTGACCTTCTCCCAGTCCGCCTTGTGCCACATGTCGCGTACCTCCTCTCCCTTCTTCTGCGCAGACTTGACACGGTCGTAGCGTAGTCGCTCATATATCTTGAGGGCTGAGGGGATCTTCTGCGCATCCGGGACCTGCTTGTCCGTGTGGGTTAAGGAGAGGACCGTGGCCAGGGCGACGCCGTCCTCAATCGCCTGGGAACAGCCTTGTATTGAAGTGGGTAAAAATGGGTGAGCGGCATCTCCGATTAAACATATGTGACCGCCCGAGCTAATCCATGTGGGAAGGGGCTCCCGATGGACAAGTTTCCAGTCCACTAAGGAGGGGGTTTTGGCGACCTATTGTGGATCGGCAGTTAGTTTGGATGAGCAGGAACCAACATGTGACTTTGTGTCCGGGTGCTTACGATTGCCCTGCATCTTGGGTCCCAGCCTTCCAGAAGCTTTAGAACATCTTCCACACGTCCGGGATAGGACCATGATTCGTCAATGTCCCCGCCGTCCTGACCGTTTCACCGTCAGCGCGCCACACCCACACAACACACAATGCCTGACTGCTACCAAAAAGAGGAACTCCGCTCTTCCAGAGGAAAACCATACCTTATGCGTACAAACCCACGACAGCTCTCGCCCTCCTTTACACGTAGCCACAAGCAAATGAACATCGGGTCCTAGCCAACCTGTGTGCGTGTCCCCCCGCTCCGCGAATTCCCTTGTAAGTGAGTCGCCCAGGATCCCATGCTCCTCGGCGTTGAACCATGCACGATACACAGCATAGCCAGTGGACTTGACCCTGTCGTCCAGGCCGAGCGCTAACTTCCTGGCTCTGCTCCTGACGCCGTCCGCACCGACGACCACGTCTCCGACGAAGGTCTCGCCATCATCGCACTCGACCCAAGCCTTGCCCAACTTGGGGTCCTCCTTGTACGCCGTTACTCGCTTGCCCATATGGAAGCGCACGCCCAGGTGCTCAGCGTAGTCGAAGAGAACCCTGTGGATTTCCGCCCGGTGTCCGTTGTATGTTGGGCGCTCGGGGTCTGGGGTCACGATTGGTTGCTCAAAGACGAATTCACCCTTATGCGTGTGGATGATGAAGGATTTGTGGTTCATGCAGATTTTGCGCAACTTGTCGCTGATCCAGGCCGGGTCCCAGCGAGAGAGCACTCTTCCGGCATTTTGACCTATTCATCCGTAGACCAGCTTCAATTAGGGATTCTCTCTTCCATATCCTTCCCTTTGTTTCGTGGAGTTAGGATGGGGAAGGAGGATAGCGAGAGATAGAGGGTCCGAACTCACTTATACTGATAATGTCTCCGAGCTGCTCCCACTTGGGGGCTCTCTCTAGCACTGACACTGTGTGCCCCTTCAGTCTGGCCTCGATACTCGCTGTTAATCCGCCAAAACCTGCGCCAACTATCACGACGTGAATTCCTGTTGGTAGGTAGGGCGCGATCGGTGTAGCCATTGCGACGACCCGGGGGTGATGGAACAAAGGAGGAGTATATAGAATTAGGTGGAGTGGGTAGCAGACCGTTGGTCGACTGGTAGTATATAACGAGACCGAAAGAGGCCACGATATCTCAATTGAAGACTCTCGATTCGAAGAAGGCAAGGCACGAGTAGGGGATGAGATCCTTATAAGACGAGTCTAGAGCAAGAGGCGGGTCAAGTGATATTTGTGTCGTGCGTGGGATAGCAGACGGCTAAAGAAATGAGGTCGTAAGGAGGAGGATAAAGCAAAGTATATAAGGCGTCGGTACATCCCAGATGCGGGCCCAATCCATGACATGGTGGGTCCATGACAAAATTCAAATGGAGGAAAGAATATCCATAGTAAGAGAGAGAGAGAGAGAGAGAAAGAGAGAGAGAGAGAGAGAGAGAGAGAGAGAGAGAGGAGAGAAAGCGAGTGAAATGACCGAGGGCATAATATGGGCAGAGTGGTATAAGAGAAGAAGAAAAAATCCATTCGAAGGGTTGAAACACCTTGCCACGCATCTGGGAGTCGATGGTGGCGGGGGCACCCCTGGTGTTGCTCATATCCAAGGCGCGCTGCTAGGGTAGCTCTTTCTCAGAGGAATGACTTCCATTGGCATACGAGTAGAGGGAGAGAAAGAGGATCCTGACAACGTGGTAGGGGTGGAGAGCGAAGATGGGGTTGGGTGGGGTGGTAGCAATGGAGGTGAGAACGAACGGAAGCACGATGGTACTTTTAGGAGAGGTGTAACTTACCGGTACAGTACAGTACCCGTACTGTACACCACCTCTGTAATTTGTATCCGTGTCTCATCCCTGCACATTTAGAATGGAAGCAAGATCCCAGCGGGTTGTGTTCAAGAAAAAAAAAAAAAAAAAAATTTATATGGAAAGGGAAAAAGAGGATACGGAAATGGTGAGGTGTAGAGCTTTACTGACAAACACCCTCCGACCCATCCATACTCGCACAATGTAGAACAATACTCAAGATGCCGGTATGCCCCTCCTGAGGTTTTTTTTTTTCCCTTCCGCCTACATTTGACTGCCTTTTGTCTGGTGAGAAACTGCTTTGCATCCTGCGGATAATTGTTCCTCGCAATCAGAATTTCGCTACCGTCCTTCACTACGGTAATGCCTTCTCTGGAGTGGGTTTCTAGGCTTTTTAGGCTTGCTGAGTTGATCACTTGTTATCTGCCCGGCCATTCTTATTCTACCTGCCCGCGCTACTTTTCTGCCTTTGGTAGGCGAATCATATTCCTTTCTATCGTGAGTGAGAGAGAGAGCAAATCTTTCTTTCTCTCTTTGCCTACGTTACTCACAGCACGTCCCCGATTCCCCACCTTCCGCTCCTCTCCATCGCAGGCTACCTTTCTTTGCCTTTGGCTTACAGAGAACATCCACCTGCAAGCCCATTGGTAGATCTTGTAGAATTCAATGCGGAAAGTTCTCTACTTCTCTTCCTCACGAATGCAGTTAGTCCCATAATATACTATGCTTGATTATCGTCGGTCACGGGATTTTGTTTCAACTTTCAACACTGCTTGTCTTCTTTCTGTCTGTTGAGCTGGCTTCGTGTTGGTCTACAACTATCTAAGCCTTACCTCACTTCACTTGCTTCATCAGCTCAGCGCCTCGAGTCAATTTCCAGTGCTGTACTGTACTGAAACAGCGGCTGCACCAATAGCCTAGCCCCCGCAGCCCACCTGTACTGTACGAGTACAGTACTACTTCTACTCTGTCTACCCTAATCAATTAGCTATCATAGTCTAGCTAAGCTACAAAAGCAGGGCTCCGTGTCAATAACTCTAACCAGAACCAATCCTAATATGTATTATACATTACTAGACCAGTGTACCTCCGGAATTGAATTGAGCTCTCTCTTTTTTTTTTTTTCGCCCTCCGTATCTTGCAGGGTTCTCCCTCCCTCCCTCACTGATAAAAGCTTGCGGCGGCCGTGAAGCCCGAGTTGCCCGAGCCAACTTAAACCGCCATCCCTCCTCCTTCACCCAACACCCCCTTTTCATGTTACCCGTCACCCGAATGTAAAAGCCGAGCTTTGAAACCGCTCATATTGTTCCATATTCATCTAGAACAACAAAAGCATAGTCGGTCGGGTTTCCCAATAGGAAAAGATGTACTGTATCCACTCTCTCCGTTGTTTTGTCCCCCGATCCGACATCCCCTCCGGGCGACCCCTTGCTAGTTAGCTAGAGAGAGTAGCTACGGTATTGTAAATAACAAGCTTGCTATGGCATTGTGGCCCATGCAACACCGCGATCATCGCCACCAGTACATCTTTCCCTACCTATATATCGTACCACCCCCGCCCCCCATATGCTCCCACAGCCTCCTACCTTTTATCGTTGTTTTATTCCACCTTGTGATTCACAAGTAGACTAGCTAGCTAACTAACTACAATACTGTAGCTTAACACCACGCTCGCAAAATGAGGTCCTTTCTCTATCTCTCGAGAAGGTGGTGTCGTTCAACCCTTGATCCACAATCTTCCACCTTCACCTTACAGAGTGCCACGGATGATGCCGCGGTGAACGAATTTGGTAGCGGCCACCAAGGGTAAACCCCGTTACCAGCTAATACATATTTACTCGAGTAGTTTCCCTAGCAGCAGGGAGATGGGATATTGTCTTGTCGGGGACATTGTCCTGCCACACACTGAATAATCCTGGTACGATACTAGCCTCCACAGCTCAGCTATTTTCTCATTACTACTATTCTCATCTTTGATATATACAGTATATATATATATATATATATATATAATCAACAAGTAACCCGATCATGACTAAATTAAACGCCCTCCTCCTCCCTCCCTCGTTGTCTGGTTAACACTTTGCTCATGATACAGTAGTCGGAGGACCAAGAGTATTTTACGCCGGGAATGCTCCCGAAAAGTCCAATTCTCTATTGTGAACTATAATACCATAGTTAAAACGAGCACAGTAAATTAAGGCCAAAGTTGAGGCCAAAAAACATGTCCCTCACCCCACAGGCGCTCTCTCTCTCTCTCTCTCTCTCCCTTCTTCTTTACTCTTCTGGGAAGCCCCCGGCACGACGAATGTGTAGAGCTCACGGACGTTGGTCTTTCTGCTGCTGCTCCGTCTGTGACGGGAGAGTGGTTTGAGGGGGGCCTCTCTGAACCAAGCGAACCTAATATTAGCGTTCAATAATAATAACACTGAAGCCTTTATCTGACACATGATAATACCTTTTCTTCTTCTTCATCCATTATGATATGGCGGGAGACTACTTCGCTTTCCTTTTTTCTTCATCTAAAGACCCTTTCGTCACATTCAGTTGGAGCAGTTGACGCGTTGGGTCCTCTTCCTTTTTCCAGGTGGAGGGGGAAGTGGGAGGCATGTTTTGACCCATTCGTTTTTATCTCTGCGATACCGGTAGGCCATACCTGTTGGCCAACTTGGCAGATATTCACCAGTTAACTGATTCACGATATGCCCTCCCAGAAATAAAAACACCTACACAAACCTCGTAGGAGAAAGAAGACCAAATTGTCGCGGTATGAAAGATTGTCCACCGACCATTTTAAAGTTGAAAGCCACACACACGTGGCTCGAGTGGATTGCCGGAAACAACGTTTCCTTCCTTTTTCTACTCAATAGGGAATGTATCCACTCACCAAACTAACCCACCCAAAACCCGTTTTTCTTTGACCTCATTACGTCCTTGTATCTATCTAGACCCCCCCATTGATCCTCCTACAGTACTCGAGTAGTTGGAATCTTTTCCTTTTTTTACTTCTTCCTTATCGCCTGCCTCTCTTTCCCCCTTCTTTCCACCGCTTGTTGGCCAGATGGAGAGGGTGGTGGTAAAAGATATGACTTCCCCCGTGTATGGCTGGTTCTAATGGCTGTCATGATTCGTGTCCAGCTAGTCAGTTCACTGAATTTATTGCGGTTGGGACTGTGTGAGAGTACTAGTGTAGCAGTGGATCAATAGAAAGGAGTGAGTCCCCCCACACTCGCTCGTACCGAGTCAACTCACAACCATGGTACAGTATATCATACTCGTACTATTCTTTCTAGGTGGTCCATTCATTAACTCAATCTAGCAAGCCCAAAAAGAAAAAATGGTGAAGAAAGAAGAAAAAGTGTGATGTCATGTATGTACAGTACAGTACAGTACTGTACTCGAGTACCCTACCCCTTCCTCCTCCTTTCCCCACACCCGTAAGTTCAGGCAGCGCGCGCGGGTGATTCGCTTTCCCGAGATATCACCATACGGATGCGGGAGTGGACTGGAGAAGGCGAGGCTCTTGCATGTAACCGCTCAAATACCGGCATTCCGCGTAGACCGCCCCAAACAGACCACGGACGACGGTCCACGATACGCACCGAAGACGGGATTCCCGCCGCATGAATTTTCTGTGTGTGTGCGGTTATATGTGCACGGTGTCTGTGTCGGAGTATCTAGATGGGGATCCTACTGTCGCAGAATCTGCGGGATGATGGTGATGATTCGGATACTCAATAGATACGAGTACTCCTGGAACATCATACTGATAGTGCTGCAGAAGTTTGCTCTTTGTGGGTCTCATCGGACTTTTTTTTTTTTTTCTTTCTTTTTTCCTTTTTCCTTTTGACCCCCAAAAGAATCACATGAGTTTGGAGGGAATTACGTAGCTTTCCCTCCTCCTCACTCTGCTCCTCCTGTTGCGATACTACTACTCGATTGAATTTGTCGCACTGGAACGCACCCGTTCCTATTGCAATTATTTTGTGCCGAGAGTGACAGTTTGTGAAGCATGTAAAGTATGGGAGGCTAGATGAGAACATGAGGATAACGGTTGAGGCTGATTATTCCCCGGGGCCCGGATCTAGTTGATGAGTGTTTTCCATTGTGTTGCATCGCGTGAGGAAATGTTTCTACTCTGCCCTCACGCCACCAACGGTACTGATCAACAATGCCGAAAAATCCAAACTTTGGATCTGCATGTTCTGCGCAAGCACCCACGGAAACAATACCGAAGAAATGAGGTCAGAAACACAGAAAAAATGGGAGAAAATAGTAGCTCCGTAGAACAAAAGAAGAATAAAGGAAGGAAAGAGAGGCATCTGTGGCAAAAAAGGAGAGCAAGGAGCAGCGCTACGTTAGCAGAGCTCCGGTAGTGCAAGCACGATGGAACATAATATTATGATACCGTAGTAATAATCCGGGTCATAACGGTCCCGCCATGCAAGGAAGCCGTTGAAATCCAAAACCATACGGAAATTCCTCCCATAGAACAACCCTCTCCCCCTCCTCCCCGATTCGAATTCATAGATGATCACTTGAGTAACATGAGGAATCAGCCAACTCGTAGAGTGTGACCATGGCTCGGATGCTAATGTTTGATGATCGACCTTTTCGGAAAGGCTCTAGCAAGGAGGAGGGGGGAAAGGACTTTCATCACCCTTCCCTCCACTTCCTGTCTCACACTTTTCGCGCGGAATCAAGGTTACCGGTATTCAACCAGAGCAAATCCCACCTGTCAAGGTCCAGCCAAACAAAGACTAATGTACAATCACAATTTTGTGTGGGGCCGAAACTTTGCAGACTAATAGATAAAAATAAACCATATGTACGGGTACAAGTACAGTACAGTAACTGATTAGAACTGATGCAGGAAGGTCAACAACTCACTCTATCTATTTTTTGGAAAAGGGAAGATAACTCCCGAAACAACTTGTCCCGAGCACTATACAATAATGCGCTTTCCCCCAAGTCCTATCAACAAGAGTAAATGAATCGTGCTGTAGAATTCTGCGTGGTTCTACAATACCTTACGATTGTAATCGACTTGGTTCCATTGATTAATTAATTGCATCACAAACCTTTCGCTATCATTTTGAAAGCGAGTGAGGAAACAGGAATCCGGTCCGCGCCCGCCAATCATCATTTAGATTAATTTTTTCAGCACAAAAAATTGATACAAGCACAATTGAAGAGAGCGGTGTCACCACCTGGAAAGAGCCCCATATATTTGAACTGGAACGAAGGGAGGCGGGGGGTTATGATGCTAGGTTGGTTGGTACTGTACTGTACAGTACTCGTACTGTATTGCCTAGGCTAAGGGATCATATGGAAAGGCACCGCATCAGCAAGATTGAAAAAAGAAAAAAGAGACTATCCAACAATTAAAAAAATTTAATTTTGAAATAGGCTATTCCATAACAAACAGGGAACCACAAAAACCCTCTTTCCAACGTTTGAAAAATTCTTTTCCATTTTTTTTTTTTGGGGGGGGGGTTTAGAAAGCGTCTGTGCACACAGCGGTATCAGAAACGTTCTCTCGGGACCAACACTACGAATAGTGAGAGTCGCTGGCTATTTGCTCCATACATCCTCGCGGCTGCATCCCGGGCCCATGCTCTCTCTCCTGCCTGCCCTACCGTACGCTCCTTCATCTTCTCAAAATACCATTGTCTCTACTCTCCATCCATCTTCAACTCACCCGATCACTGAGCCCGCCGCTATTAGCTTCCAATTTTCTTTGAGCTCAGGGAGAGGGGAAATTATCGTGCGAGATATTATTCTACGCAATCAATTCCGAGTGGATGAATAGAGACCACCATAAATAATACGTTAGCTCGTAGCATTTTTCAGAATGCATTCGCTTTCCTTCCTTCCTTGCCTTTTTGTCTGCCTAAATTTGGCGAATGAGTGATAGACCCGCAGGGCCGTCCGCGGTCGCTTTTCCCCTCCCATCAATCCTTTTACCGGAATTGTTGTTTTTGCATGTTCCCGAGTTGGAATCTGATTGTGATGTGCGAGCTGACGGAGGCGAACTGGGCTTCAATATCGTACCAGTCTCACATATATTCCCCCCGAGGCAAATGTCGCATTTCGTAATTGGAATTCCTGCTTCAAGCGAGCGGGACTTTAAGGGTATCATGCCTGTAAATGATATCCCCCTCCATTGGGCTGAGTGAAGGAGAGCGAGGGATATGGGGGGGGGGGGGTGAAGATGTCCTACGAACGAGATTGACATGCACACTTTTCCACTCGTTGAAAGTATCATACATCGATCAGACAAATGAGTTACCCCTAGGATTTGGAGGGTAGAACGAGGAGCCCGTCAACACTTTTCGCCCCGACAACAATTTCCCTTTCTCACTAAGACGCTACAATTAGTCCCGGATTTCAAAACCAGGGCATCCGGCACGATCAGTGGACATCCCATGCTCGGAAAAATTTCAATACCAAAAAGAGATATGCATGAAACGCTTCCATTCTTTCCCTTTCACAAACAGAATTCGACCGCTTTGGATGCATGTGCAGGTTTCCAGCACCGGTAAAGTTGTGGGGGGGTTGTACCGGTATATAACCCGGTAGGAGTTTCGGTACCTACAGCACAATACCAGTAGACCAAAGGGCATTGCTATACCACTTACAGCAGCAGGCAGCGTTTCCGAAGTCTACAAATGCTTTGATAATTGTAGACAAGTTATCCTTTTGGTCCAGTCTATCATACTAGTACTGGTATGAACTGGAACATCAAGAATGACCTTAGCGCGGAAGTACAACCTGGGCTAATCAGCCTCTGCCAATTTGCTTCAGCACCGAACGACTGCTTCTTACCATGTGGGATTACTAAGCAAACAGGCGTGTGTTTGATTTGCACTCTACCGTAAGCGTGGTGGGGTTAGGTGAGGCTTGACATGAAGAATGTTGCTAACTTGGTAAATTTAGACAAGTTGCGTAACTACTGATAAGAAGGCTCTCTGCTTATCCTCCATTTCCTAACGCCCGGGAAAAATTTTTACCTCCAAAAAATTGTTGTAATATCGAAAATGTTGTGGTGAGGTACTTCCACCTTTGTCCTTGTGCTGCAGCTCGAAGACTGCTCGTAGTCCGGCCTAACCGGACTTCGAGCCTCTTTGCCTGCACAGGGACCAGCCCGCACCATCGTGCAAACAATGAGACCTTGACCGGGAACTGAGGATCACCTTCCGTCTGAGTAATTTCTCCCATCGGACATGAGGATCCGGACACCGTCATGTAAGGTACTGTACAATCAATTTTCTGAGGGTACAGTGTGGAGCTGAAAGTGTGATTTTCGGAAGAAATCCCAGTATCAGCATTCCTGGTCTTACGAGTTGTTTCCCACAAACGGGTCCCGGGGATTTCACTCAAGAGTCATGGCGCTTTGGATAAGTTACAGGTATCCCGGTTGTGTTATCATACCGGCACCCCATTCTCTCTGATCGTCACTCGAGAAGTGAAATGTATTACGCTTGAGTATGGGCCATTCCGGATCACTCTGGATTCCCCTTGCCCTAGACACGGGCTAAAATGGAAGGACTGAAGTCAACCAAATGTTCGTTACGACAGGCCAGAGGGGCAGGTCGTAGGACACGCACTACCATTTCCGACACGGTATTGGCGACTGCGTTATTCAAACTTACCGCCGCATAAGGTGATTTTCTTCTTCTTTTCTTTTCTTGGATTTACCAGGATAAGAAGTAAGAGGCAGATACCGAGAGCAGTTGGAACCACCGAATGCTGGAGTGGCCACAGTGTTGAGTTCTTCTGATCATAATGTGAACCTTGAAACAATAGCCCTAACCCATACCGAATCCGTTTGCCCTCCTTAACTTATTGCGCGGAGATGCAACGGTTTTCCTTCCTCCCTTCTCGGCAGAAGCCCGAGGAGCTGCCTTCGCACCAACAAGTAACTCACGGAGAAGCCTTTTCCCCTTATCAAAACAATTTATTATCACGAGACAATAGCGCCAACAACCTTTGTTGTTAGCGAGAGCGAGAACCACCATTCCACTTTTCCACAAGTACTCGTACAGTACTGTACTCGTACAGTACTGTAATCCTCCCGCGATCATCAACCAGCATGATTTACCAGGATTCCCCTCCTTCTCCTCCATCACTCATCTACCTTTTCGCCCCTCCAGTAAGCCAAATGGACCCACCCCGCTCACACGCGGTGCCCAATCCTTCACCTCACCACAATCTCGCGCACGAGGAATACAACTTGGCTTATTCATGGCCGGAATCCACTGCTGTGAGTGGGCGGCTTCACATTGTTACGACGACCCTAGCACAATATTGTCTCGGAGAGCCTTCATGAGCCGATAAAGGGCGGTATTAATCAGCCCGGTCGTGTTCGTTTTGCGCGAGATTATACGGTACTTGGGTGCCTCCAGATTTGCCTCTTCGTTACCGTCTGGAACGCGGAGGAGAAAAAGAAAAGTACTGGGCGAAAACGACTAAAATCAGGTCATGAAACGATACCCAGAGAGTACCCGGGTTTCTGGCGACTCGATGATAGCAAGGGAGTGCCTGCCCATGAAAAAGGTGTGATCGTCAGACCACCGCCCGG
Source organism: Tuber indicum (assembly GCA_006112555.1). Lineage (NCBI taxonomy): Eukaryota > Fungi > Ascomycota > Pezizomycetes > Pezizales > Tuberaceae > Tuber > Tuber indicum. The sequence continues at coordinate 33,282 of VBSK01000043.1, read as the reverse complement.
ATTTTACATTCGCATTTAAAGATTTTTACAGGTAGAAGAATGTGGCGTCCCACGGACCCATGTCTGGGAAGATGGAGTGGCTTCTGGAAGGTCTCGGGAAGACCCCATGGGCAGGGAATGGACCTGTCATTGTTGGGAAGGGTATTTTCGGCCGCAGGGTCGGTCACTTGTCCGATTCATACAGGTACGATACTCGAGTACGGTACTCGAGTGGTCGCGGGGGAGGAGGAAAGTATTCGAGTATTGGGACCTGAATGGGTTTTTGTATGGAGTGCATCAGTAAGGGAATCACGAAAACCTCCTAAAAAAAGGTATCAATTATTGCCAGATAGGGTACTGCTTACCCGTGTAGGATCTGGATCAATAAGCTCACGGAAACACCCAACTGGAACTTTGTTCTCCAAATAAAGTAATTGCGCACAGACAACCAGGTGTCCCACCCAACGGAACCTCGAAATGTTCGGGTGCCTCAAACAGGAGGATCGAACATACCGTACGAGTAGTTATAGTATCGCTACCGTCAGATCCAGAATATGACAAATTCACTGATTGTTAATCAAAAGTTGGACTTTTTAAACAGCTATCATAGCTTGCTCCTTTTTGAATTGACCCTCTAAGTGCGTCGTCGATTGGTTGGTGGTCGAAACAGGGTAATCTGTCACGAGGCGCAACCACAAAATTAGTGGAAGGGCCGTCTCCCCCCCCCTTCTACCTGATCGTCCGGGTCGGAGCCGAAACCCTCAAATGATGAAAATCGATGACGAGCGACTAGAACGCAAAAATCTTGAAGGTTAGTCATTGATTTCTCAACTCCTTGATGGCCCTCCCCTGCGAGTAACTCAATGTTGGGGGTTATGGTCCCAAGTCCAAAATGGCAACAGCGCGCACAGACTGCGCCCACACGCACGCGCACCCAATTGATCTCTGAGTGCTTGTATCATACCGCGCTACCGCCGCACAGTACAATAGTAGACCCGCAAATTATTGCGCTTGTATCTAGCAACATAAAAAAAAAATAAAAAAAACAAAAAAACAAACCTTGTCTCGTTTTTAGAACCTTTATGCCAGATACAAGTATCATACTGTCGGGCACGTTTAGAATTGAGTGGTTCGGAGGGAGGCAACTAGTGCAAATTACCCGCTAGCTACAAATCGACAGGTTTTGGCAGGGAACCCTAGAAGAAAAAAAAGTCCAACAGCTGACTGCTCATTCGGGTCCAATCCTTTTTTTCTTCTTATCTTACTCACTTGTTTATCGCCATCATGACTGTTTCCACCATTCCTCGACATTGATTGGGCAATCGAGGGGTAGTTGTTATTGGCTGGGCTGGTACAAGTAGGAGTCAAACAAGGCTGCAGGGATTTACTGCAGTGTGTCTCTTCGCGCTCCGCCTTCGGCCTGGGGCGTTGAGGAGAGGGAGATGACGGATGATGGATGGGGGCGGATGATGGGGCGATGGCTATCATAGGTGCAGTAGGGTACTCCTGTTAACAAGGGAAGAGGACTGTGCTTTGTCGTATCTGGATTGTATCACGAGTGAGATGTGGTGATTTTAGTTAGACTTTTTTATTTTTTGGCTGCTTGTTGCTTTGTTGTTGTCCAGTGATTGAATTCCTGGGACGGACAATGGCGCGTGAGCACTTGAATAGGTAATAATGGAACTCCGGAGAATAAGACTTTGTCTCGAACATTACTTCACTGCCATCCCAGGACCGCGATTCAGATTCGTCGTTCGGCGGGGTCATGTCGCCCAAGCGGGCCTTTATTATGCCGGGATGGTGAGCTAGTTTGGTTAGTTGGGTTGCTTAGTTGGTTTTGTGTTGGCGCTCAGATATCCACAGGCTTCTCTCTTTTTTCTTTTTTCTTCCTCTTTTCTTTTACCATACCGATATGGATTTCTTTGATCACTATTTTCGGGCCAGTACAGTACTCTTACCTGTACCGGTACTCCCCTTGGAGAACGGGTGCTTCGACCATGCTGCAGTAGGTATAGTATGGGTACGGTCGGCTGTCTTACCGTCCTTCGAGAGCGAACCAAACTTCGCCGATAGGGTTCGGAGATCGCTCCTGACTGGATCTGCCAACGAAATAAGTTGTTATTATTCAAGCCAACTCAGCTTTGCTGCATGTCCTTGTAGATTTTTCCAATATCTTTTTTTATTTATTTTTTATTGTCTTTCTCTCTCCGCCCCTCACTTTCGTATTCACTTCCCCACCGGCTCCGCGCTCTTGAATGTTGGATGGAATAAGGGCGCAAATAGTGGGCTACGGAACGGGCTTTCTCCCTGGAGGCGAACCGGTGAGCACATCTTCGGCGATTTCTACTCAATGGGGTTTTCGGAGGAAGCGGATCCGGGATTCTCCCCTGCGAGCGGACTTTACGGGTATTGTCACCTGAAGGATTGCTAGGATTGATGATTGCAATCCTTCTAGAAGGGTTCAATTACAACAAAACACCCCATCTCACTCGCAAAGCCTTCACGGGTGGTACGAGTACTCGAGTACAGTGCAGTACTTGTATGATAATATGTAGGATGGTGGTGGTGATCTTGTCGCAATGAAACGCGCAATGCGACCATTTTAGGGCGGGAGATTGTATCGGTATGCCCCTTTCGTTATCTGCAACATCTTTTTCTTTTTCCGGGATGGTAGGGGAGGTTTGGTTTGGTTTGATGGTGCCCCGGGGTAGGACGAATCCTGTGCTTGTCGAGGTCTCAGAACTGTCAGCCTTGCAGCGGTGCTAAGCTTGTTTTCTCGCTTGTTTGCCTGGATTGGCGAGAGCAGGGTTCTTCACCCAATGTGACTGACTACTTGGCAACGGCTCCCGTGTGGCACAACAGTGACGGCCCCCGCAGCTACTCCGAAAGACTTAAAGGAGATACTATATGACCTGGGGCGATGGAAGGGGAAAAGAGACCTCTATGTAGAATAGCGATTTTCAATTTTTGCCGTTCCCGGCGAGCCAGAGACTATGACCGAAACTACTGAATGGTCCAGACTTTTTGCGAGATAGACGATATGGTGCTTCTTCCCCCAAGCGTGCCCGGCCTTGTCGACAGCGCCTTGCTCGCAGGTAGGTAGGTATCCAGGAAATCTTTCAAAGATCGCTCCCTTTACAGTATTGCATTGCACTCCCTTTCCCGCCGTCCTGCATCGAGCCGGGGTAGGTCTGCCGGGAACCGGGGGTGAGACCTACCATAGCCGGGGGTAGTAAATTCTCCTAACCTTTTTCATTTCTTTTTTTTCATTCATTCCTCGATTCAGCATACCGTATGGCTCGCTGCCTCGAAGTTGGGCTAGGGAGACCACAGTGGGTACATGTTTCTGGGGTTGGTGGTGGCTGATATAGGAACTCTTGGGGGGGGGCGGTGTTTGCTGTTGCTTATGGGGTACTGATATCTGATACTGTATGTACAGTACTCGGCTAACCGAATCCCATATGAATATGATACCGGTATCATACTACGGTAGGAGTAGTTCCTACAATGTGGCAGGGTGGCCTATGCATGAGACCGGGTAACTGGGATTAATGCTGAAACTATAGGAGCCATTTGCTCCTCGTAAAAGTGTGGCACTGCACTCTACGAGTACCGCATCACATCATAGCAACAAGCAAAGTATCAAGACAAAAAACATGCCAAGAATCGCTGTTTTACTCCGAAATTTTAGCATCTTGGCACCTCTGTTTTTGTATAACTTTACGAATTGGAGAGTAGGTTGAGCTAATATCCATTAAGCAGAAGAAAGCAGAAACTTGGAGGGGTGTAATTTTTTTTTTTTTTTTTTTTTTTGTGAAAATTCCTTCCAACAATATGCACATGGCAAAAGCATTGAAATTCCTTGGCTTAAACTATGCCAAGGTTCCGCATATGCAGTTGCAATGCTCAAGGAGGTTGCCGCACTCTACGATAGAAAAAGCGCAGCCCACACCACAAACAGTTGAAATGTTGTTCGCTACTGATTAATTAATTGTTGTAGATACGAGTACAGTACTTCGATTTGCTTCCAGTGCAGGATGCTGGTTGTGTCGATCCTGGTAGGAAGAATTCTTCCGAGTCGTTACCACTGTTGAAAGGTCATCTGCTGTCACTTGGCCCAATGAGAGGGTTAGGCGGGGGGGGGGGGGGATCGCGCGATAGATCTGCCGGGAAATTGCGGGTGCAATCTAAGACTCCACTCGTCAACCGAGTCTTCGTTTGAAGGAACAAAAAAATACTTTCCATAGTAGGGCAAGTCAGTCATGGGACCTCAATGCCGTCTCTCTGAGAATGCCCACTCGGAAATGGTAATCGTGCAATCTGTCTTCTAGGGCCCTGCGCATAATGATATGATACTCCATAGAAAGCGCAGGGTCTTTATGGCACCAGAGTGCCCGTACATGATGAATTAGTGATGGTACAACACATGTCGTGAGGGACTCCCCAAGCGCAACGCGGTACATCCTAGCTTGGATCAGCCAACAAAAATCAACTCACGGACCAATTTTTCCTTCCCTTTGAGCTCCTGCTAGTATGATAACATCCCCCACGCGGCCTTTACGTATGCGTGACTCTCTCTCAGCTTATTACATCTATTCGAGCTTGATCCGGCTTCTGGCCTATCCGAGGGGCCCGGCGGGCTGAACGGCAGGGAAAGCAAACAGGAAAGTATCTCATGTTGTTGGTACTGTACGTTCTCCTCGTATTTCTTGCGGCGTGCACCACCCCCCTTCCCCCCCGCGCGGGAGCTACAAAAGCAAAGAAAAAGGAAGCAAGGGGCGAATCCTTCGAGTGCTCCCCTATGACGCTTCAGAGTCGATAGTAAGAACCTCGCATCACAAATATTGGCGGTCGCCTAGCATTACAAAGGAGATGGAGGTTAATGCGAGTTACCGTGCATGACAGACAAACGGGAGACCTTATGTAACTTTGCTTTTAGTTGGAAATGGTGTCATGTCATATGAGAGAAGAAAAAATGCAGGCGATGTTGTATCATATCATACTATCACGCCGAGGGGGCAAGTAAGTTATGATAATGTAGGATATTATGGGTTATTCGGAGGTTTTAAGAGCCGTCGTCACCAAATATCTTTTTTTTTTTTTTTCCTCTTTAATCCGTCCGACTTTCTTTCTTCTCGGTAAGCCGCAAATTCCCCGAAGATAAACTGATTTATCCGATTTTGCGATTAGACCATCCCCTCCGCGTATGGTATTTGCGAAAACATCCGTCGGTGGAATAGATTCCTTTCCTTCCCATTCCGTCCATCATCCACAGAGTTTTTTTTTTTTTCCTTTTCCCCGGGGCTTTGTCACAGGCTGCGCTCGGCGTTATGGGCGTTGTAGGGCAGGGTACTGTACAGTACTGTACGACGCCCGGCTTTCTGGAAAAAGATGTTTAAATAATGGTGAGAAACATTACAAGTATGATATGATACTTACTAAATGTAGTACAAATTTCGGGCACCGTGCCCTTGAGCTGACATATTTAGGCTGAATGAGTGAATGCGCGATGTTTAGTTTCTATTAGATTTATGCCACCCAGAAAGGGTATCCACATAGTAGCTGTATCATAATATTAGATTATGGCGAGAGGAATCACAAGCAAAAAAAAGGCGAAACAAACACACGTGCTTTTAGTCCCTTTTTTTATTATTATTGAATCAGTTCAGACAGCAGGGTGTTAGGCTAGGGGCCTTGCCATTTCGCGTCCAGAGTTAGACCCTAGCCATCTGATTGGTCCAGTATCATAAGTTACCTCATTTGCCTCAATTCTAGATTCTTTTTACAAAGTCTCTTTTTCTTATTATCGTTACTCGAGTATCATACCAGTACTGCACACGTACTCGTACTGGCGTGGTTTCGGTCAGAAGCTCGGACCCAATGAAGTTTGAAATTTCTTTCACTTCACTCGGACGAAATCTTCTCAAACATCACGTCATTGATGCCCTTCTTGTGACCGGTCGTTTTTTTGCACGAGAAGGGCAGAGAGAGAACTGACATCACGGGGCAGTTACTGTAAAGGAGTGCCTTCACTCGAGTGTTCAATTGTCATGCAAGGGCTCTGGAAATTTTCTGATGCTGTTTCCTGGTTCGAGGATTCGCGGGGTTGCCCGGAGTAAGCCGACGCGTGGTTAGTCGGGATTGTAAGATGGTCTCCAAAGTCGCTCGTGTGGCTTTGCCGAGATGTCCTTAATTGGCGGGAATATGATCGCTCTGGTGGATTATGAGCTCTATTTACCGCAATCGAGCAATGGCTTGATCGAAGGGTCAATGCCTTTGATCCACCTGACGGGAGGATGATCAGAGGGAGGGTGGGGCATGTGTTTCACTTTGTCAATGTCCGGTCTCGCGAGTGATAATTGGAGATACGGTACCGGTGATCCCTTGGTTCTCTTTTTCCTTTTGCCACGGTTTACCGCTACCATATCTGACCTTTGTCCTTCTGTTTCAATTGCTCAAGCTAAATATCTGCGCTTCCTTGTGATATCCCGGACACCTTGTTGGGGAATGGAAAGACGTGGGAGTCATCATCCCCCAGAGGGGGGGTGGGGGGGTTTCCATCATAATAATATTATTATAGATCTTGACCATCTTATCATCGCTTGGGGGGGTGGCCTTCTTTTATTTATGCATACCGATAGGGCGGAACTCTAATTGAGAATCCAGTCTCTGCGAGATGTAAATAGCATTTTCTTGAGGTCATGTATGCCTGTATACGGACATTTTCGCCCCTCCGCCTACCCTACTTCTAGTTCACCCCGCGCACCCCGCGTCCAAATACTCCCCGAAGCTTGTACCAGTATGATATTCCACATGGCGACTTTGACGACTTCGTTAGCTTCCCCCCCACCTTCCTTCCTCTAATGGCTATTCCAAGCACTCATTACCAAATTTCGTTCACTCGCGGCGTTGGCGCCGTCCGCTTTTATCCCTGATCATCCTTCCTGTATCGTAACTATCATGATTGCTCCGTGGAAGTAGTATCTACTTTAGTCACCATTTTTTCCCCTCTCCAGCGGGCGCCTTCCAGCCATTCTCATTCGACGATACCAGTCACAAAATATCACAACCAGTGTGATATGGTCAACTCGTGTAAAGTATAGTATTGTGTAATGTATGTATCATGCGCGCAGGATCATATGTACGACGACAACAACAACAACAAGAGAAACCTTTACACCGCAAGAGGAAAGAGGGGAAGAGGAGAAAAGCAAGGTCACTTTGTCACTTCCGTTTTCCATATACAAGGGTTGATCATGAATTCATGGTACAGTACTGACTGTACAGAGCGGGGGTGGTTGTCCTCCCTTGTCGAGGTAATTTTGGAATACTGGAAAAGCATACTATACATTCCAACCCATGGTCATGAATGAGTGATGGAAAAGGTGAAAGGAAAAGATTAAAGTCAGAAACTGTTAGCTATTATCAGGATATATTTGGTTCTTTGGTCTCTATCTCCGTTGAGTTCGATAGGCTGATTTAAATAGCATTTTGGTACCCATATCGCAAGCACTGTGCCACTGCTATCGAGTGCTGATCCTTGCTCTGTACCATGAATTCATGATCTACCATTGTACAGTACCAGAAGTGAACTGTTTTTTTCACTCCATTGTTACTTTTTCTCTCCTCCCCCTCTACTGCATCATGCCCCCGTACATGTACCATAACCTAACATTGGCTTTGGCTTGCTTTTTTCTTTGATCCGCTGTGGGGGTTCTCGGTGCGCACCGATTCGGATACACCACTTGAGAAATACGATACCGCGTTGCAGGATTATTGCTTATACTGTACTGTACCCCACTGTCACCTATCAAAGTAACTGGGCAAATCTCGTAGCATCAGGGAGAACGTCCATAGAATTTTTCAACTTGCCAGGACTAATGGGTCGGGATCTTTATGCTGAGTGGTGCTCGGTGGGCCCGGAAACATCCTCGTTAAGAGGTTCTAGTAAACCCATCACCGTCTCCCGCGACTCCGAAATGTAGGGGATTTCGTGGAGCCGCCGCAAAGGTGAATCAAACCCACTTTTTACTAGTGCCTAAGGATCTTTCCCGTTGCTGCCTGTGTGGTCGTTCAGTTGTTTTTGATAGGTAACAAGATGATAATGACAACACGTATACATTCAGTAAACGTGGTGGAGATTTCCAGGAAATACCATACTCTGAGACCGCATCCCCAGTTTACGAGACACTGGGGGTTCGAATGATTGTGAGCTGGTTGGTGTTGTGACTTAATGTCACCGGATTTCTCTCCGGCGCCCGTTATCGAATCTCATTTCGTTTTGGTCTGCGTTTTTTGATCCACTGCACTCTCCGGTGCCTTAGGTATGCGGAGCTAATCGTGTTTCTGGGTTTCAAACATCGGCAAGCCCCCGAGGGCTCATCCTGGTGGGACCTCCCTCCGTCGCTCGGAATGGGATGTTCGGGGTACCGGTATTGTTCTGGAGGCGGGTCTAGAAAGAGTATTCTTTTGAACCGTGCTTAAAAAAGCCCTTTTTCCTTTTGTCAGATTTTCTCGTTCTCGTTTTCGCGTGGTTTCGGAAGGTAAAGAGAGTTTCGTTAGGCTATGGCACTTCCGGCAATGACATGAGCTGAGACTGGCGTGTACTTAGACTAACTCAGCTTGTGCGGTGCGTGCGAGAGTTGGCTTGGCAGGTGTTTCGTGAAGGCGGCGGTCAATCATAATCGGCGGGTGGGGTGAGTGTTCCAATTCGAGGATTGGGAATTGAAGGAGGAGTATCGGACAACACGAATTACAGTATCCTGCTTCCCTCAAACACTTACAGTAACCTCTCACGCGAACCGTGTACCTGGTTAGCAACCTCAGACCCCGCCTGTTTGTTCCGGCGAATTCATTCAGGCAATGCCGGTCGGTTCGTTCCGCTATACCCGGCCGGGCCGAAACTTGATGGGCCGTCGGCTTCTTTGACTGAGGTTTTGCCGAGAAGTAATTGCAGGGCAATTACTTTCCTTTCTCTCCACCCCCCCCCCCCTCCAAGCCTAAGAGGGGTAGAGAAGAGATCCATGGAAACACGGGACTTACCGGAGACGGAAGGGCTGGCCGGTATTCTTACCGCCACTGGACTGCTTATGCGTGTTTATGTTTCATTTGCAAAGGGAGGAAGAGAAAGACCTTTCCCTCTTCATTTGCCGCAGGAGAGAATATGCTCAATAGGCCGCCTCGTTGTATAATACCGCGCAGTAGGGTGCGACGAAGCACAGCGTATTGCCCTCGGATTGCTCCTTAATCTAAACGGCCAGCACAACTGGTGAATGGTGCAGCCGGCTCCCAAATAACCTATTTCCTGTCGCCCGGAGGATATGAGACGGGATTTGACACTTTAGTATGTGCTCGTAGAGCACATGTGGAGGATACTTTACTATGAGTCGGTTATGTCTTTTTGGGATTCTAATTTCAGCAACATGCCCGTTTCATTCCCGAACGGAATAAACTCTATACGCACCGTTCCTTTTCAAGGTTCTGTTATGAAAAATAGAGTTTGTGAAGGGTAATAGGTTCCCACATCGACCCGGGACTCCCAACTGGAGGGGCTCTAACGCCGGAAGGAAACAGGCCGAAACCCAAGATCGTTTCTAGGGTGTTGTAACTTGAGTGAATTGAAAACATTGTAGGGTGGATATTCAGTCGTCCAGCGAACAGAAGGTGATGGATTCGCTAATCAAGCCAACGTTAAAGTGAACGTTCGGCTGAGTAAAGACGGGCGAACGAGCGACCTGAGACTTGCACATGTTGCCTAACTGAGCCGCTGATCGGGGAAGCCGCCAATCTGTGATACCGTTATACAAGGGCGCTCATTGGCTTCCAGAATATATGCCCGGCGGTGACCGTTGTGGGCGGTGCCCGTTGTGGGGCGCCGGTGGAACACGGCAGAGTTGATAATATGACAAAATCTCTTGTCTGAGTGGATGGCGTAGAGTGGAGTCTACTTAATCCGCTTTCTCGTTGCGCAGCGGGAGGCGCGTAAAGCGGGGTTGATGTATTGGGGGTGAGGAGCGGAGGCTTTGGAGGTTTTTGTTGTTGGTAGTTGGAAAGTAGGCTATTATGCAGACAGCTATCCCGGTGGTGTGGGGTCCGGTGGTCCCGCTCCGGGGGTCCCAGGAGGCGTTTTGTTTGATCGCATGGCATCGCATATGCCCCTGAGTGATAGGTTGTGATGTTTGGCTTGCATGGTGATAGCTGGATCTTGATTCATAGCTGGGAGACAGAATCGCAATCGCAAGTGGGAATCAAGCTTGAGGATATCTCTGGGCCGCTAATGTTAGAAATATCAATGTGAGCTGGCTGAATGGGAACTTGATTTATAAAGTGTAATTCCAATATGTCCGCCACATGAATGTGTTAGGAGGTAGCCGAGATCAGACTTATCGGTCGGACTAGGGCCTGAATCTTTGATCGGAGATTGTCTAGGAAGACTCGTGAAGTAAAAATTAGAAGAATAAAGATTCGTAATCGTAAACTTATTGTATTGTTAAGGTCTCTTCTCCGTTGCTTGATTTCTCTAACTAACCCGGAGACCTTAAACCTATTTATACATTTTTACTGGTACTTAGTATCCCCATACTAACTTGTACCGAGGAGCTTTTGACTTTAGTTTCTACTAAGTGCGAACACCGTTTGACCCTGAAAGTTCGTACACCACTTCAACCTTAATCGAGACGAGATATTTATCTTGAGAAGATAGTATCCTATCTCCCAATGAGCTCTTTGCGATCTCTAGGCTTGAATGGACTAAGTATGTAAATGTAGTCCGAATGACTATCATTCCAATCGTCCCTTCTGATCAAGAACTAGCTAAGTTCATCATCAGGAACTGGTGCATAATTGTATATGCATGCATGAGTCTCGACATGCCAGTATCATAGAAAGGTTTCATGCATCCCCAGTCTTCCAACTCAAGTGTTGTTCCCCTCGGACCTCCTGCCGCTAAGAGGGACCCCTATTGGAGCCATCTGACATACATCTAATCTTGAATGGGTATTGGTAACTTCTGATGTAGTCTGATAGCACTGGGGTCTTATATCTAATTGATAGAAAATCCCACGGTCGGCTATTCACTTTATAGTAAGTGGTCTCACATGGTTCGCGGTCAGGAAGGGTTAGGGTTAGGAGTTAAGTAGATTGGTTAGAGACAGGACCAGAGCCACAACAGGACCAAGGACACAGCCACCCGAGACACCCGAGAAGAACCAGAAAAGCACCCAAGCCAAGGAGACTACAACCACATGGAAGCAGCGCTAGACCAAAGCCATGAAGACCAGACCAGAAACAACGAGGGTAGAAGAGTACGAAGCCCTCAACTGGCGACAGGAGAATGTAACAATCTCACATCCAAGGGAGTACGAGACCAAAGGTACAAGGCCCACAATGGTGGCATCAGAGAAGAACAGTACAAAGCCCCAGTTCCAGGCTTACGAGATCGAAAGTACAATGCCCACAATGATGGCCAAAGAAGTAAATCATTGAAGCAAGCTAAGAAGGAGTAAATATAGGTAGACAAACAAATAGTAAGATGAAGTACTCATATGTGGAAATAAAGAATCGAAAAATAAAGTAGACTAAAAGCTGAGCAAGCAAGTGAGGAAATGAAGTCAGAGATTCAATATAGTAAAGTGAAGTCATCATACAAGACAGGACTAATACACGAAGAAGTAAAAAGGTAAATGACCAGAAAAAACAAACAGATAAATGGTGAAAAGATAACAACAAGCAATGATGAGGTCATACTGAGAAAATTAACAAGAGGAAAAAACTTTGTAAAGATGCAGGAGTAACATAGAAAACCAAGTTACAAACGTTTAACCATAGTTGAATACCAGAAATTGAGTAAATTTCTTGCTCGTGTCCAGGCGTACTCATTGAGTAAGAAGTCCATGATGGTATACGGGATTCCATCACCAAGCAATATGAGGTCCAACTGGTACCGTGCGGCTTCCTCTACAGTTAATAGTTCCGAAGGAAAAGGCATGCACTTCACATGTCCACGGTTGAACCTCTTCCCACATGCACACTTTCTACCCCAACCAAAGAGGCCACGGCGCCAAGCGAGGAATTTAGACTGATCAGCAGAAGGAGCATGGAATACAGAATTGCAGTCCATACCAGGAATACGTTCAACTGGCTTGGTAATGCGGACAAGCTTGGAAGCTGTACTTGGGAGACAGGTGATCAGGGTCCTCTTATTGGTGGCAAGAACCAGAGAAAGATCGTGACGAGTAAGAGTATCAGCATCGGCAGGCTTAGAGTTCAAGACATCGCGATAGAGTACAGGTGGTTGTCCAAATTGGGCGAGAAGACTTTCAGGAGGAAGATTGTTAGCGCTTGTAGATGACTGAGATTGGGAGAACAGTTGTTAAACCATTGCGCAGACTGGATTGTTGGTATGAGTTGTAGATATATGATGATAGAAGCGAGTAAATAAATGTTGACAACGATCCTCAAAAGATAAAAGGCCAGCAAGATTGGCTGTAATATATTGTCACTTTGCACTTCACCCACCAATCCAGTTAAGACAAGCATGGTAGGTTTCTCCGAGAATCGACCATCCAGGTGCTCTACGGTGATTCAAATGGTGAGCGTAGATCAGAGGTAGAGAATATTCTAGTGTAGGAGACAGGATAGCTTTGAAAATGTTGTATCGTATGTGTGGTGACCATGTATCTGAGGACCAACTTATTGCTGCCTTAAGCTTACTGTTAGGCGGAGACAACCGGTATAGACTTATGGTTGTCTAGGCCAATCGGAATTCTTTTGTATAGACGGAGATTTGTCTAGGAAGGCTCGGAAGCAACTCGTTTCGTTTATGACTACTAAGAGTGCAAGAAAGTAAGATAGAATCGTAAAAACAATATTATATTGTTAAGGTCTCTTCTCCGTTGCTTGATGATGTCTTAAGCTTGGGAGGCACTTCGATATTTATATTCCGCGTCTGAGTGTTCGCGGACTACATCTATCTAGCATACAAAATATGTACCTCTTCAAATCTAATGCGCAACGTCGGGTTCTCCATGATAGTGCGAACACCGGGAGACCCTGAGAACCATCACACCATCTTCAGTAATTACTATTTCTTGCCCGGGAGACATACTTGTCACCAATAGTAATTATCCGATCCTCAGAGTCTATAGACCTGTAGCCGAGTTCTCAAGTCGAACTCTGTTGGCTCCAATAGTTCTCTTCGTTACCAAGAGGATCAATCTTGATACGAGACTGCATATGCAGATATGCCGGAGTCGGTGACTTCTAGTTGTGATAACTTAACAACTAACCGATAGAATTCATTCTGATGACTCTCTTCTCATAGAGGAGAGGCCATCCTATTGAATAGTCTCATAATCCCTCGGTCGGCAACTCCTGGTTGTTCTATGTAGAGGGGGTGGACCTTCGTGTTGTGTTGGTTGTAAATCCCGCAACTGCGGTACACCTCTTATCATAGTTGCAACACTCCTCGAAGCTCGCTGACTTCTTTGGTAGTGTTTCCAGGAGCTCTAGACTCTTTCTAATCGTCGGAGGGTGGATGTGAATGCATTGGTTCGTTATCCCGAACCTCCTAACATTCATCTCATGACCTTTGTGCGAAAACGTCCCGTTACTTACGGCCTGTATCAAAGATGTCATATCTTTGAAGCCTAGTAACTCCCTGAGTAGTTGACGGATTGACTTCGTTCCACTTCTCAGGTCTTGCCAGAGGTCCCCTCTTATATATCCTGCGAACAGCTTTCGGTCGGACGGACGGCAGCGACGTATACGGTGTTATTCTGACACCTTTAATTCTGTGACCATATAGTCACAGGACGCAACTAAGGTTGATGTGTATGATGACGCGCGGGCCCCGTAAGGGGGCCGGAGGGGGGTGTTGGAGATCAAGATTCTCGAACTCGGGTAAAGTTACCCTACCTAGGGTACTCCTAGGCTTATCGGAATCGGGTACTCCTAACACTTACCCACACGAGTACTAAGGAGATTTGTCTGAGCATCATAATCAATTCCATTGTTGTTGAACATAATACCAAGGTACTTGTAGGCGGTAACGTTTGGAATTCGTTGGTTGGTCAGAGTGAGAACTGAGTAATGTGAGGAATCCTGGTCACTTCTTGTACAGAGATGGCCGCATTTGGAAATATTAAATGACATGGCATGGTACGAAGCCCACTTGTTGGTTTTGTTTAAAAGGTGTTGCGATTGGGTGATTGTAGGTGCTATTAATACACCATCATCAGCAAAGAAAAGCGCTGCTGGTGAATGTCACGGTTGTCCATCATTGAGAGATTCCAGCAAACTGTTGATAAAGCGACTGAAGAGAATAGGTGAGAGAGAAGAGCCCTGTAGGAGCCCACAGTGACGGGGAGCTTGGGGAGCTACCATTCCATTTACAACCACGGAGAAGGTCATATCATGGTACATTAGTTGGTAAATCAAATCCAGTACCAGAGGATTGATGTCCTGCCTCTCCAGTTCAGCTTTCAGGTGAGGCCATTGGACTCGATCGAATGCCGAGGCAAAGTCAAGGAAGGTAATATGCGTAGCTTTCTGTACTTGGATTGAGTGGTAGAGAGCAAGAACATTGGTCAAACTAGAGTATCCAGCTCTGAAACCAGCCTGAATAGATGAGTATTCCATGGTACCAGAATGGGATATAACAGGCAATATCAGGGTCTCAAATATCTTGCGGAAAAGGCACACGAGACTGATTGGACGGGAATTTTCAGCCGTATATGGCTTGGTTTTGTCCTTGTGCAAAAGGTACAGTAGGGATTCATTCCATCGTGCTGGGGTCTTTCCAAGTCTCAAGCAAGAGTAAAACAGAGTCCGTAGTTCAGAAGGAAAGCTTGTATCAAGCAATGGTCGTAACATGGTAACGTGAATTCCATCATGCTCTGGCGATATTGTAGTGGACATTTTAAGTATTTGCAACTTGATATTATCCTCAGACATCATATCTAGCAGGCCAGAGGCAAGTAACTCCCGGTCATGCGTATTAGAGCTGTCTACGTCTGATATTGTCTTTACCTTCGGGGTCTGAGTTTGTGATGGTGTACGATAGGGATCTCGAGACTGGCAGTACTGTTGTCCTTCCCTCTTGGACTTAATTGAGCCGGAGAAGACCTTTGAATAATGGTGTAAGCATTCCGCCACTGGCGTAGAGGAATTACTGCTGGACACCATAGGTGTGCTGCTCGACGAGGCTCTCAAGGCACGCTTCACAAGCTGGATGGTAGCGGGCATATCCTGTCGAGTTGATAGTTGACTTGCTGCCTTGTCTTGTATCTTGCGAACCTGGTGAGGAATGTAGTGTCCAAGAACTATCTCAGATATACTTTGAATCTTGCAATATAGGAAGGTGTCCAACATGTCAACATCAAAGTGGTCCAACTTGGGGCTGCAATTGCTAAAGCGTTCAAGGGTACACCAGGCATCACAGTATTGGGAGGCAACTTCAGATTGACGCAATTATTGGATTCGGAAACGAGTTGGACTTTGAGGCGTAATGCCATTTGTCTTCTCCTCCAACCTGGAAGAGGACCGCATCTGAGGATGAGAATATTTAACAAGGAGAAAGTACTTATGATTGGTTGGAAAGGAGAGAGTCTGCTTGTTAAGCAGCGACAGTTGGAGTTGGGGTTGCAAATATCGGACCCTAAACGCGTGGTCAGGTATACGGTCGACAGTATTATGGGAAGAATTGTCAGAAAGATGTACCAAACCTTGTTGGACAGCCCATGACTGAACAACCTGTGATCGTGTTGTGGAAGAAAATGGCACAGTCGACTTGAAGGTTGTAGTATCGCAATTGAAATGGCAATTGAGGTCACCAAGAAGTAAATTGACGGATCCCAGGGCATTCAGCTCTGCCTTGACTGAGTTGTCAGACATTGAGTATGGTGGAAAGTATACACCAGCAAAGCGTAGACCCGGAATGGAAACTGTAATTGAGTTTGCGGTTAAGTTTGTATGTTGAATGAGTGAGCGAAAGTAAGGTTGAACGAGTAGGTATATTCCGCCATGGTAGCGACCGCGGTTAGGTTTTGGATGTTCATGTTTCTCGAGTTTCGTAGAGGTTTGAATTAGTGGATGAGATAGCCGAGAATCGTGATGCTGATACCAGTGTTCAGCAATAAAAAGACAGTCGAAATGTTCTTCGAGAAGGCAAATAGCCTGTGCAAACTTTCCATCAGGAAGAGAGTTTGCATTGACATATCCAATCCGATACATTATTGTAACAGACTGGTTTCACGGGTTGGCTTTAGTACCAACATCTTTCTTGGTGGTTCTTGACTAATACTATTACAAAATAAGTATACCAGTGTCACGGATGTGACAGGTAGCTCAGGATTTCGCACAAGACTCGATTATGAGTCATGGGTCTCGCGCGTATGACTCATTTGAGTCATATGACTTGTTTATGTTATGATTTGTTATGTTTCGCACATTACTCGATTATGAGTCATGGGTCTCGCGCGTATGACTCATTTGAGTCATATGACTTGTTTATGTTATGATTTGTTATGTTTCGCACATGACTTGATTATGAGTCATGGGTCTTGCGCATATGACTTGTTTGAGTCATATGACTTGTTTATGTTATGATTTGATATGTTTCGCACATGACTCTATGAACAAACTCAGGGTCAGAAATTCCCAATGGTAACACAAGATGTTGTAGCAACACCACACCAAAATGAAATCAAGAAATATTAATTTTTAGCTTTAGAATTTTTTTTTATATAATTAAGATCAGCTTGATTCAAATAATTGAAATAACTTTATCCCATTTTAATTAATTGAAAATTGAAAAAGTTGTTGTGGATTGAAAATTGTACCACCTCCTTGTTGTTGTGGCTAAAATGTATTGTACATCTCATACCTTTTACAGTGAAAAAAAAATATTTCCTAGCAAATGTTACAATTAAGTGTACATCTCAGCATGAGAACAGCCACCTCACTTTTTTTTTTACATTTTTTACTTTCCAATTTCTTACAGTACTCCATACTTAAAAATTAGCTATTCGAGTTTTACAAAATACAATATTGAAAAAGACTAGTAATTATTATATGATAGTAAAAAAGAGTGTGTTGAGAAAAATGTATATGATAATGAAAATAGGTTAGAGAGTAAAATTAGTAATAATAAGAAAGTTTTATATAATGGTAGCAATGTATAGGACAGGAAAAATATGTGTAGTAATGAAAATGTATAAAATAGTAAAAATACGTATATGGACAGAAATGTAAGGAATATTGAAAATGTGGTCAATAGTAATAATGTATATAGGAAGAAAAAGGTTAGAGATTTGAAAAATGTAAGTAATAGTAAAATATGCTTATGGTGATGTAGTAGAAGGGAATTGATAAATAAATCTTTTTCAAAGTGGAGAATCATGGTTGTTTTAGCTACTATGCTTGTTTTTAAGGTTTGTAGTAGATTTGTGTAGAAAAAGGTTAAGGACTAGCTTAGTAACAAAAGTGGGAGGCCATAAGAAAGTAAAGAAGGAAAGAAGTTTGACTCGAAGCTTAGGTATTAGCCTGTAATTAAGTATATAATTTTTTAAGTTGGCAAATCAAGCATGTTTTGAGTATGATATAGATTGAAAAGTGTAATATTAAGTATATTTTTGTACATAACTAAATATAAAAGTTTTTTTCACCCAAAGGTAAGTTCTGTTTAGACTACACATTATAGATGTATCAATTGAATATATGATAACAGTCCAGCTCTTTTAACCTATGATGATAGGTGAGAATCAATTTCAAGGGGGTAAAAATTCCTATCTTAGTGAACTTAGTATATTGAATAAGATCATTTCTGTAAAACTGCAGCATTGTAGAGGGAATAAAAGAAAGATACTACAACTGAATACACAATAATAGTGCTATTCTAGTAATATCTCTTGATATCTGGTATTTGATTTGAAAAGTGTAATTCTTTCCATCATGGTAAATTCTCTTTATTTGCTAGTAATTTTACCTGTAAAATCTAGAACAACTACTCAAGTATTACTATTCAGAAGCTGCAACTTTAAATTAGAGATCACTACCAGTCTAGGATCATCTGGCCACAATCTAGGCTCAATTAAGAAATGTTGAAAAATATGATGTTGAAAGCAGTTTTGTACATAAGATAGGATATAAGTTCGTTTCAACAAAACACCGGCTTTTTAAATCCTATATTTGACAGATGCAAGAAGTGAATATATAATAATAGTCTTATTCTAACAACCTCTGGTGATACTTGCGGTTCAATTTAAAGAGGGTAAAAATTATTCTGTTGGTAAATTCTCTTTAGGTACAAGTAATCTTTAAGGTAAAAACTAGGATTAGAGCTCCTGTATTCCTAATCAGAAGCTGCAATATTAAATATGAGATCAAGACTAGTCTCATAATATCTAGTAACTGTTTAAGCTCAATTAGGAGAGGTTAAAAAATACAAAGTTGCGCACATTTTTGTACCTAAGGTTAAGCGATTATATGTCTTGTGTAAAAGTTGATCTCAGTCTCACGTGGATAATAAAGATGCCACAATTGAATATATAATAATAGTCCCATGCTAGTAACCTATTTCATGAGCTAAGGTTCAATTTGAAGAGTGTAAAAAGTTCTATATTTGTGATTTCTCTAGATTAACAAGTAGTTTTTCATGTAGAATAGAGTACTACTCCTGCAGTATGAAGGTCTAGAACCTAGAGTTTTAAATATAAGATCAAGAGTAGTCCAGTAATATCAGGTAAGAGTCTAAGCTCAATTAGGAAAGGTTGAAAAATGCGAAGTTGCGCACATTTTTGTACTTAAGGTAGTACTATTATTTGATTTCTGTCAAAGTTGATTTCAGTCTAACCTGCATAATACAGATACTACAATGGAATATGTAATAAGAGTCTCCTTCTAGTAACCTCGTTCATAAGCTAGGGTTGAATTTGAAGTTTGTAAAAACTTCTATATTCATGACCTCTCAACATTTGCTATTACTTTTTCCTGTAAAATTGAGTACTTCTCCAGCAGAATTAAGATCTGGAACTTGAAATGTTAAATGTAAGATCAAGACTAGTCTAGTAACATCTGGTAAGAGTCTAAGCTCAATTAGGAAAGATTGAAAAATGCGAGGTTGCACAAATTTTTGTACTTATGGCAGTACTATTATTTGTTTTTTGTAAAAGTTGATCACAGTCTAACCTGCATAATACAGAAAACACAATTAAATATATAATAATAGTCTCCTTCTAGTAACATCTTTCATCAGCTAAGGTTTAATTTAAAGTGCATAAAGGTTTCTACATGCTTGACTTCTCCGCTTTTACTAGTTATTATTCTTGTAAAATTAAGTACTACTCCGGTAGTATTCAGATCTAGAACCTAAAGTTTTAAATATAAGATCAAGACTAGTCCAGTAACATCTGGTAAGAGTCTAAGCTCAATTAGGAAAGGTTGAAAAAAGCGAAGTTGCGCACATTTATGTACTTAAGGTGGTAATATTATTTGTTTTCTGCGAAAGTTGATTTCATTCTAACCTGCATAATCCAGATGCCACAATTGAATATATACTTATAGTCCACCTCTAGTAACCTCTTTCATAAGCTAAGGTTCAATTTGAAGTACATAAAAACTTCTATATTCATGACTTCACTACATTTACTAGTAGTTTTTCCAGTAAAATTAAGTACTACTCTTGTAGTATTAAGATCTAAAACCTCAAGTTTCAAATAGCAGATTAAGACTCGTGTATTATCATCTGGTAAGAGTCTAAGCTCAATTAGGAAAGGTTGAAAAATGTGAAGTTATGTACATTTTTGTACTTAAGGTAGTACTATTATTTGATTTCTGTAAAAGTTGATCTCAGTCTTACCAGCGTAATACAAATGCCATAATTGAATATATAATAATAGTCCCCTTCTAGTAACCTCTTTCACAAGCTAAGGTTTGTTTTGAACTGTGTAAGACCTTCTATATTCATGACTTCACTACGTTAATAAGTATTTTTTCAGTTACAATTGAGTACCACACCTGTGGTATGAAGATCTAGAAGCTAAAGGTTTAAATATAAGATCAAGACTAGACTAGTAACATCTGGTAAAAGTCTAATCTCAATTAGGAAAGGTTGAAACTTGCGAAGTTGCGCACATTTTTGGACTTAAGGTAGTATCATTATTTGTTTTCTGTAAAAGTTGATCTTAGTCTAAGCTCCATAATACAGATGCCAAAATTGAATATATAATAATAGCGCCCTTCTAGTAACCTCTTTCATGAGCTAAGATTCAATTTGAACAGCATAAAACTTTGTATATTCTTGAATTCTTTACATTTACTAGTAATCTATCCTGTAAATCTACGTACAGCTTGAGTAGTATTAAGATCTAGAACTTGAAATTCGGAATATAAGATCAAGACTGATCTAGTAACATCTCAAAAGAGTCTAAGCTTAATTGGGAAAGGTTGAAAAATGGCAAGTTGCCCACATTTTGTTACTTAAGGAAGTGGTATTATTTGTTTTCTGTAAATGTTGATCTCCATCAAACCTGTATAGTACAGATGACATGATTGAATACATAATAATAATACCCTTCTAGTAACTTCTTTTGTTAGCTAAGATTTAATTTGTAGGGGGTAAAACCATTTATGTTCTAAAATCCTTTGCCTTTAGTAGTAGTATTTCCTGTAAAATTGAGTACTACTCCTGCAGTATTAAGATCTAGAACCTAATGTTTTAAGTATAAGATCAAGACTAGTCTAGTAACATCTGGTAAGAGTCTAAGCTCAATTTGGTAAGATTGAAAAATACAAAGTTGTGCACATTTTTGTACTTAAGGGAATACTATTGTTTGTTGTCCGTACAACTTGGTCGCAATCTAACGTACATAAAACACATACCACAATTGAATATATAATAATAATGACCTTCGAGTAACCTCTTTTGTAAGCTATGATTCAATTTCAACTGCATAAAAATTTCTATATTCAAGACTTCCTTACATTTACTCGTAGTTTTTCCTCTAAAATTGAGTACAACTCTTGTAGTATTAAGATCTAGAACCTAGAACTTTAAATATATGATCTAGACTAGTCTGGTAACATCTGGTAAGAGTCTAAGCTCAAGTAGGAAAGGTTGAAAAATGCGAAGTTGCGCACATTTTTGAACTTAAGGTAGTACTATTATTTGTTTTTTGTAAAAGTTGAGCTTTGTCTAACCTGCATAATACAGATGTCACAATTGAATATAGAATGATAGTACCCATGTAGTAACCTCTTTTGGTTGCTAAGGTTCAATTTTAAGTTAGTAAAAATTTCTATATTCTTGAATTCTTCGCATTTACTTGTAGTTTTTCATGTAAAATTGAGTACTACTTCTGTAGTATTAAGATCTAGAACCTAAAACTTTAAATATAAGATCAAGACTAGTCTAGAAACATGTAGTAAGAGTCTAAGCTCAATTAGGAAAGGTTGAAAAATAGGAAGTTGTGCACATTTTCTTCTCTAAATTAGTCCTATTCTTTTTTTCTGCAGTAGTTGATCTCCGTCTTTCCTGCATAATAGTGACACCTCAATTGAATATATACTAATAATCTCCTTCTAGTAACCTCCTCTCTTAGCTAAGATTCCATTTGAACTGCAAAAAAATTTGTATATTCTTGACTTCTTTACGTTTACTAGTACTTTTTCATGTAAAATTGAGTACTACTCCTGCAGTATTAAGATCTAGAACCTAAATGTTTAAATATATGATTAATACTAGTGAAGTATCATCTGGTAAGAGTCTAAGCTCAATTAGGAAAGGTTGAAAAATGCGAAGTTGCACACATTTTTGAATATAAGGTAGTACTATTATTTGTTTTCTGTAAAAGTTGATTTCATTCTAACCTGCATAATACAGATGCCACAATTGAATATATACTTATAGTCCACTTCTAGTAACCTCTTTCATAAGCTAAGGTTCAATTTGAAGTACATAAAATCTTCTATATTCATGACTTCACTACATTTACTAGTAGTTTTTCCAGTAAAATTAATTACTACTCTTATAGTTTTAAGATCTAAAACCTAAAGTTTCAAATAGCAGATTAAGACTCGAGTATTATCATCTGGTAAGAGTCTAAGCTCAATTAGGAAAGGTTGAAAAATGCGAAGTTGCGCACATTTTTGTACTTAAGGTAGTATCATTATTTGTTTTCTGTAAAAGTTGATCTTAGTCTAAGCTCTATAATATAGATGCCAAAATTGAATATATAATAATAGTGCCCTTCTAGTAACCTCTTTCATGAGCTAAGATACAATTTGAATGGCATAAAGCTTTGTATATTCTTGAATTCTTTACATTTACTAGTAGTCTATCCTGTAAATCTATGTACAGCTCGAGTAGTATTAAGATCTAGAACCTAAAATTTGGAATATAAGATCAAGACTGATCTAGTAATATCCTGCAAGAGTCTAAGCTTAATTGGGAAAGGTTGAAAAATGCGAAGTTGCACACATTTTTTTAATTAAGGTAGTCGTATTATTTGTTTTCTGTAAATGTTAATCTCCATCAAACCTGTATAATACAGATGCCATGATTGAATATATAATAATAATACCCTTCTAGTAACCTCTTTTGTTAGCTAAGATTTAATTTGTAGGGGGTAAAACCATTTATGTTCTAAAATCCTTTACGTTTAGTGATAGTATTTGCTGTAAAATTGAGTACTACTCCTGCAGTATTAACATCTAAAAACTAAAGTTTTAAATATATGATCAAGACTAGTCTAGTAACATCTGGTAAGAGTCTAAGCTCAATTACGAAAGATTCAAAAATGCGAAGTTGTGCACATTTTAGTACTTAAGGGAATACTATTCTTTGTTTTCTGTACAAGTTGGTCGCAATCTAATGTGCATAAAACACATGCCAGAATAGAATATATAATAATAATCACCTTCTAGTAACCTCTTTTGTAAGCTATGATTCAATTTCAACTGCATAAAAATTTCTATATTCTAGACTTCTTTACATTTACTCGTAGTTTTTCCTGTAAAATTGAGTACTACTCTTGTAGTATTAAGATCTAGAACCTAAAACTTTAAATATAAGATCTAGACTAGTCTGGTAACATCTGGTAAGAGTCTAAGCTCAAGTAGGAAAGGTTGAAAAATGCGAAGTTGCGCACATTTTTGAACTTAAGGTAGTACTATTATTTGTTTTTTGTAAAAGTTGAGCTTTGTCTAACCTGCATAATACAGATGTCACAATTGAATATAGATTGATAGTACCCATATAGTAACCTCTTTTGATAGCTTAGGTTCAATTTAAAGTTTGTAAAAATTTGTATATTCTTGAATTCTTCGCATTTACTTGTAGTTTTTCATGTAAAATTGAGTACTACTTCTGTAGTATTAAGATCTAGAACCTAAAACTTTAAATATAAGATCAAGACTAGTCTAGAAACATGTAGTAAGAGTCTAAGCTCAATTAGGAAAGGTTGAAAAATGCGAAGTTGCGCAAATTTTCTTTCCTAAATTAATACTATTCTTTTTTTCTGCAATAGTTGATCTCCGTCTATCCTGCATAATAGTGACGCCTTAATTGAATACATACTAATAATCTCCTTCTAATAACCTCCTCTCTTAGCTAAGATTCCATTTGAACTGCAAAAAAATTTCTATATTCTTGACTTCTTTACATTTACTAGTAGTTTTTCCTGTACAATTAAGTACTACTCCTGTAGTATTAAGATCTAGAACCTAAAATTTTAAACATAACATCAAAACTAGTCTAGTAACATCTAGTAAGAGTCTAAGCTCAATTAGGAAAGGTTGAAAAATGCGAAGTTGTGCACATTTTTATACTTAAGCTAGTACAATTATTT
Organism: Tuber indicum; assembly: GCA_006112555.1. Lineage (NCBI taxonomy): Eukaryota > Fungi > Ascomycota > Pezizomycetes > Pezizales > Tuberaceae > Tuber > Tuber indicum. The sequence continues at coordinate 9,460 of VBSK01000043.1, read as the reverse complement.
GTTTTCTGTAAAAGTTGTTCTCCATCTAATCTACGTAATACTAATGCCACAATTGAATATATAATAATAGTCTCCTTCTACTAACCTCTCCCATGAGCTAAGGTTCAATTCGAACTGCAAAAAAATTTCTATATTCTTGACTTCTTTAGGTTTACTAGTAGTCTTTCCTGTAGAATTGAGTACTACTCCTGCAGTATTAAGATCTAGAACATAAATGTTTAAATATATGATCAATACTAGTCTAGTATTATCTGGTAAGAGTCTAAGCTCAACTAGAAAAGGTTGAAAAAGGCAAAGTTGCGCAAATTTTTGTACTTCAGATCGATCTTTTCTTTGCTTTCTGCAAAAGTCGATCTCTCTCTAACCTTTAAAATACCGATGCCATAATTGAATATATAATTATAGTACCCTTCCACAAACCTCTCTCATAAGCTAAGGTTCAATTTGTACTGCATAAAAACTTCTATATTCTGGACTTTTTTACGTTTAATAGTAGTTTTTCCAGTAAAATTGAGTACTACTCCTGCGGTATGAAGATCTAGAACCTAAAAGTTTAAATATAAGATTAATACTAGTCTAGTATCATCTGGTAAGAGTCTAAGCTCAATTAGGAAAGGTTGAAAAATGCGAAGTTGCACACATTTTTGTACTTAAGCTAGTACAATTATTTGTTTCTGTAAAAGATAATCTCCCTCTAACCTTTATAATACTGATGCCACAATTGAATTTATAATTGTAGTCCCCTTCTACAAACCTCTCTCATAAGCTAAGGTTGAATTTGAATGGCATAAAAATTTGTATATTCTTGACATCTTTACGTATACTAGAAGTTTTTCCTGTAAAATTGTGTACTATGCTACTAGTATTAAGATTCAGAACCTACCATTTTGAATATAAGATCAAGACTAATCTAGTAACATCTGGTAAGAGTCTAAGCTCAATTGGGAAAAGTTAAAAAATGCGATGTTGTGCACATTTTTATACTTAAGCTAGTACAATTATTTGTTTCTGTAAAAACTGACCACGATCTAACCTCCATTGTACAGATCTCACAATTGAATGTATAATAATATTACTATTCTCTCAACCTCTTTTGATAGTTAAGGTTCACTTTAAGAAGGGTAAAAATTTCTATCTTCTTGAATTCTCTGCATTTACTAGCAATCTTCCCAATTTAATCTTGTACTACTTGTGCAGCATTGAGATTTAGAACCTAAAATTTTAAATAGAAGATCAATTGTGGTATACTAATATCGGGTAACAGTCTAGACTCAATTAAGAAAGCTTGAAAAATGCGAAGTTGCGCACATTTTGATACTTAAGAAAGTACTATTCATTGTTTTCTGCATAAGCTGATCTCCGTCTAACCTTTAAAATACCGCTACCACATTGAATATATCATAATACTCCCCCTCGAGTAACCTCTTTTGATAGCTAAAGTTCAATTTGAAGTGAGTAAAAATTTCTATATCCTTGAATTCTTTACATTTACTACTAGTTTTTCCCATAAAATTAAGTATTACTCCTGTACTATTAAGATCTAGAACCTAAAACTTTAAATATCAGATCGAGACTAGTCTAGTAACATCCAGTAAGAGTCTAAGCTCAATAAGGAAAGGTTGAAAAATGCGAAGTTGCGCACATTTTTGTACTTAAGGTACTACTATTATTTATTTTCTGTAAAACTTGATTTCCATCTAACTTGCATATTACAGATCACTCCATTGAATCTGTAATAATAGTCTCCTTCTAGTATCCACTTTTGATAGCTAAGGTTCAATTTGATGCTGGTAAAAATTACTATATTCTTAAATTCTTTACATTTACAAGTAGTATGTTAGGAGTACCCGATTCCGATAAGCCTAGGAGTACCCTAGGTAGGGTAACCTTACCCGAGTTCGAGAATCTTGGTCTCCAACACCCCCCTCCGGCCCCCTTACGGGGCCCGCGCGTCATCATACATATCAACCTTAGTTGCGTCCTGTGACTATTTGGTCACAGAATTGAAGGTGTCAGAATAACACCGTATACGTCGCTGCCGTCCGTCCGACCGAAAGCTGTTCGCAGGATATATAAGAGGGGACCTCTGGCTAGACCTGGGAAGTGGAACGAAGTCAATCCGTCAACTACTCAGGGAGTTACAAGGCTTCAAAGATATGACATCTTTGATACGGGCCGTAAGTAACGGGACGTTTTCGCACAAAGGTCATGAGATGAATGTTAGGAGGTTCGGGATAACGAACCAATGCATTCACATCCACCCTTCGACGATTAGAAAGAGTCTAGAGCTCCTGGAAACACTACCAAAGAAGCCAGCGAGCTTCGAGGAGTGTTACAACTATGATAAGAGGTGTACCGCAGTTGCGGGATTTACAACCAACACAACACGAAGGTCCAACCCCCCTACATAGAACAACCAGGAGTTGCCGACCGAGGGATTATGAGACTATTCAATAGAATGGCCTCTCCTCTATAAGAAGAGAGTCATTAGAATGAATTCTATCGGTTAGTTGTTGAGTTATCACAACTAGAAGTCAACGACTCCGGCATATCTGCATATGCAGTCTCGTATCAAGATTGATCCTCTTGGTAACGAAGAGAACTATTGGAGCCAACAGAGTTCGACTTGAGAACTCGGCTACAGGTCTATAGACTCTGAGGATCGGATAATTACTATTGGTGACAAGTATGTCTCCCGGGCAAGAAATAGTAATTACTGAAGATGGTGTGATGGTTCTCAGGGTCTCCCGGTGTTCGCACTATCATGGAGAACCCGACGTTGCGCATTAGATTTGAAGAGGTACATATTTTGTATGCTAGATAGATGTAGCCCGCGAACACTCAGACGCGGAATATAAATATCGAAGTGCCTCCCAAGCTTTAGACATTATCAAGCAACGGAGAAGAGACCTTAACAATATAATATTGTTCTTACGATTTTATTCTACTTTCTTGTACTCTTAGTAGTCATAAACGAAACGAGTTACTTTCGAGCCTTCCTAGACAAATCTCCGTCTATACGAAAGAATCCCGATTGGCCTAGACAACCGTAAGTCTATACCGGTTGTCTCCGCCTAACAGTATATTGTTAGATCTCCTTGTTACCAAGGCTCTCTACCAACGAGTGAACCACGGTTCACATCACCTCCTCACCGCACGATACGGCGAGACACCAAGTGTCTCGCCCTCTATCCATAAAGCCATTGCCTCCAACACTCCGGCTTGGTTAGCTCGAGTACGAGCACAAAGAGAAAAAGAGATGTCGCAGCCTCCAAAGCAAATCGGTCCAGGGGAACCGATGGATACTTCAGGGGACAACAGTCCCAGCGCCTTCAGTAATCCTACCTCTCTCGATCCAGCTCTTCGAAACCCGAGAAGAGGAGGAAGGACCCCTAGCATTGCACCAACATCAAGAGCAACATCTCCTCATTCCAGATCTACTACACCACGTCCGAATACCCACGCCGTCGATCTCGCAAGACTCGCGGCCCGGTTAGGAATAGTTATTGGGCAGATCCGTCAAGACATTTCCACCAGTATCGACACCTCCAATATTGCATTTGAAACCCTCTCTGCAGATTCTCAGGAGAATGCAAAAGGGCTAATCAAAGTCCAAAAGCAATTATTGGAAGGACAAGATTTGCATGATAGCGAGATGACACTCGTATTGCAACAGTGTGTCCTGGTGGAAGCCAACGTTCGGGACCTCCAGACCCAGTTGGCAAAGGAGATTGCTGCTAAGTTAGCGCAGCAAGATGCTCGACATGAGCATCACGAGGGAGTAACCTCTCAATTGCAACGAGAAGCCCTAGAAAGAGACCTCACCCTGGAACGGGAGTTCCAGGCATTCAAGGATAACCAATTCCAACAAAACATGACTCTTCGAGCCATGATATCTAACCTCGCCGAAAGACAAGAACGCGAGGCTCAGAGCTACAGTGACTTCACCCGAACGATACAACGAGATCAAACTCGTATCATGGATACTCTCGGACTACTGACAGAGCGGGTAACAGAGATCACACAAAATCGACCCACTGGTCGACAAGTAGCGTTGGAATCGGTCCCTGAAAGTTGGGCAGAAGCAAGAGAGGAGACTCAACCTCCAGAGGGGCCTTCCCGAGATAAGGGAAAGCAAAGAGAAGGAGAACCTCCCATCCCCGCGGCACCAGGGGGTGACCCAGATGATGATGGGAGTGATGATGAAGGAGGAAACGGAGGAAGACGTGGTGGAGGCCCATCCAGATTTAGCCGCGGATTGACACCCGAACAACGTGGAACAGCCGATGTACTGGCGGAAGCCTTTGCATTAACCACGAAACGACCGGCTGATGCACCCCCATTTTTCGAAGCAAAGCCTTCACAATGCGTTCGCTATTGGTTACTACAATGTGTGGACTACTTCGAAAGAAATCCTAGAACTTGGGATAGTGACCGAGAAAGGGTCATCTTCGCACTAGGAAGAACCAAAGGGGAGTTAGTCAACCCGGTAGCAATGTGGTACCGTAGGGCTATGGATGGACTCCATGGAGTGGAGCAAGATGCCGGCCTGGCAACCTGGACACGCTTCGACCACGAGTTCACAGAACGGTTCGCATCAATCGAGGAAGGACGAAAGGCGGTCCGTGATATGGAGAAAGTTGAATATAAAGATAATATTCAAAACTACGTCCAAATCATGACCAACCTTAATACGAAGGCCAAAATTACTGGCCCCGCATGGCGTCTGGCGATGGAAAAGAAGTTACCAGCCAGCATACGTTTACGCCTGTCCCTAAAGACCTTCGATACCGATGCAGAATGGGAAGCAGCACTCAGGAAGGCAGGCCGAGAAGAGGAGGAACTAAAGGAACGGGACCATCTGTTACGGGATAGACCAAAACCCGTGAAAACTTCTTCCGAAGATAAGAAACCTGACAAACCCAGGTTTAAGAAGGAGAAGCCCCAAATCAAAGGCGGTGGTCCCTCCAAAAAGCGAAGAAGGGAACCGGAACCCGATAAACCGGCGAAAAGACCCGGCGGAGTCAATAAACAAACGCATACCAACTTCAAAAAAGCCCATGAAGGAATTCCCCAGTCCGTCATTGACGAACGAAATAAAGACGGCATATGCACTCGTTGTGGAAAGAAAAACCACGACTACAAAACATGCTGGGGACAAATTAAGGTGTCTACTACAAGGGCAGAGCGACCCACTCTCCCTATTAGACATAGGGCTAGGACGGTAGCTACGGTACACCGTCCCCGCAACATTTCCGCCGCCCAAACACCTAGAGGAAACAAACTTTGGGAGCTAGGCGAAGATGAGGAAATGACTTAGGTCACCTCATATGGCACCAACGGCGACGGCGTTTGGGTAGTCGGGGTTCGTTAGGATACGAAACCGGAATCGAAATTGGGAACCCCCCGGGGCTGGGGTGAAGTTAGTGAACGGAACCAAGCACCAGCGGTATTTTCGTCTGGGTAGTCCGCCAGGGTCAGCGGGAACCAAAATAACACTTGACCAGGCATCCTATCCATACCAGCAAGCAGGCATATTAAGTAGGGCTGTGGGTAAGAGACCTCCAGTCAGAAGGGTTGCCGAATTCATGACGATGAAATCGGCCTGAAAGACTGCGCAAGCCCACCTTCCCGAACCTATCAGTCCTGAAGCTGAGTTATGTCGGAAAGAGGGGATGGTTCAAGCGCCCGGACAAGAGTAGCGAGTAAACTAGTTAGTCTCTCCAGTACACTAGTTATTCCGCAGACCTTACCCACAAGCGTTTTCCACTCCCAGTTAGTTACTAGGGTTGGTGAAGGATGATACGGACGACCATATCACGTGTCGGGATCTTAACCCCAGAAAACATATGTGGAGTTGCAGGACACGTATCCGGGAAGTTGTACCAGCTGGACAGCGCCGGGGATACCTCTATGTTGCACACACAGCTGTTTCTGGTTGGAAGATCAAACCAATCCTTAAGGGAAAAGGAATTGGAGAGGAACAATAGACTTCGCAAGAAATCAACCTCGTTACCACCAAGGCCCTAAAGCATGAGAGAAAGGAGAGGCATCCAGCCTGAGAACTGGTCGTGCACTATTAAGTGTATCGGTGAAACGCCGAGTAGGGATTTGGAATTTTCTTTATTAATAGGAAACCAGTTTGTCTGAGGAGACCTGTATGGTCGAAACTGCGCGGGCGCGGTAACAAACATCCTAGTTGTTATCATAACCTCAGACATGTCGAAACGAAAAGACGACGGTTCGACCCCTCATCCAAAAAGACGCGCGTTTGACGCGCCAAAACCAACGCGATATGACTGTCCCGAGGGATACGCTCATATCCATGTTATGAATCCAAACAGAAAAAGGATAAAAATCCGTGTTCTGTTAGACTCAGGATCCAACGTGTTCCTGATTAACAAAGACCTCGTTAAGGAATTAAAAATTCCGTTCACAGAGAGACCGAATCCGGTCACAATTCAAGGCTTCGATGGAGTACCGTCTCCGTCAGGAGGAAAATTTTATACGCGTCCACTATGGCTTGAAATTGGACGCAACAAACACTTATCCGAAGTTGCGTGCGAAATCGCAGCAGCAGGAGACTATGGGATGATTATCCCATTTGGGTGGTGGCATTCAGAACACCCCCTATCGAACATTGGGGATCCCGATAACTGGGAATTCAAAGACCCTAAATGTAAAACTACTTGTGTGGAAGAAGAAGACGAAGGAATCGCAGACATGTTCGAATACGACGAATCGGTAGCCTGGGATGAGAATGCAATTCAAATTGGAAGAATCGGGACTATCGAAGATCCGAATGAAGTTAGCTTCGACTCACTCCCCAAACACTACTGGGGATCCAAGAAGCTCTTCCTACCGCAAACTTCGGCGAGGCTACCACCAAGGAGAACATTTGATCACGAAATCAAGTTAGTTGACGGAGCGAAACCATCTTGGGGACCCATCTATCCACTATCCGAGAAACAACTAAAACTCTTACGCGATTACCTCAAGGAGATGATCCGACAAGGAAAAATCAAGCGAAGTCAGTCGCCATTCGGTGCACCAATCTTTTTACACCGAAGGCTGATGGCCGACTACGTTTGGTAGTGGATTACCGGAACTTAAATAAGATCACCATCTTAAACAAGTACCCGTTACCACTAATGTCGGAACTACGCGATCGAGTGGCAGGAGCAACCATCTTTTCAAAGATCGATTTAAAAGATGGTTATAACCTGATTCGGATAAAAGAAGGGGACGAATGGAAAACAGCCTTCCGAACAAGATACGGGCACTACGAGTACAACGTAATGCCTTTTGGACTAGCTAATGCTCCGGCAACTTTCCAAGACATGATGAACGAAGTTCTCCGAGAACATCTTGACCAAGGTGTGGTCTGCTACCTCGACGATATTCTCATCTACTCAAGAACCGAGAAAGAACATATCGAGTTGGTAAAAAAGGTTCTGCAAAAATTAGCGGATTTCCAACTTGCGATTTCAATTAAGAAATCCTTTTTCCATGTAAAAGAGGTGGAATTTTTAGGCTACATAGTAGCCGTTGATGGGGTGTCTATGAGCACCCGAAAGGTGGACTCCGTATTGGATTGGAAACCACCCAAGTCGGTTAAGGAAGTCCAGATATTCCAAGGATTTGCGAATTTTTACCGACGCTTTATAGAAAACTTCTCTAAAATCTGTGCTCCAATCACGGAAACATTGAAGGGCGATCCGAAAAAGTTCCGGTGGGGCCCGGAACAAGAGGCAGCTTTTCAAGAACTTAAGAGAAGATTTACTTCTGCCCCTATTCTACACCATTTCTTTCCCGAAAGAGAAACGGTCGTGGAAACAGACGCTAGCGACTTCGCTTTAGGATGCGTCTTATCGCAGTTTGTGGAGAAACGACTCCATCCAGTGGCGTTTCATTCCCGCAAACTAAACTCCGCGGAGCGGAATTACGAGATCCACGATAAAGAACTATTGGCGATCCTAGAAGCATTCAAAGAATGGCGCCAATACTTGGTTGGCACCGAAAAGCCAGTTACTGTCTATACCGATCACCAAAACCTCCAATATTTCCTCACCTCAAAGGTCTGGAGCGGTCGCCAGATCCGCTGGGCACAAAAGCTCGCAGACTACAATTTCAAAATTGTCTACCGCCCAGGCACCAGAGGTGGAAAACCGGATGCACTCAGTCGACGGCCGGAGTACCGTCCTGAGGAGGGAGCTGCACATCGCGAACAAGCGATCTTGAAGCCTGAACATTTCCAAATCAGTTCGGTTACGAGAACTAAGATGGGGGAAATTCGAATCTGCTTACTTGCAGGAAACCCTGAAGGCGATATATGTGCAGATGACATCCAAGAGGAACCCAAATGGAATGATCCCAATTCCGTTATTCGGGTCAAAAGGTTAGACACAAGAGCAAGGCTTCCAACCAAGGGCTCAAGAATGGCAGCAGGCCATGATCTCTACGCTCTGCAAGAAGATATAGTCCCAGCAAGGGGACAGCTAGTAGTCGGAACCGGAATAGCAGTGGGACTACCGGTTGGAACATACGGAAGAATTGCTCCCAGGAGCGGGTTAGCCGTTAAAAGCGGGATTTCAACAGGTGCCGGAGTAATTGATGCGGATTACACCGGAGAACTCAAAGTTCTACTATTCAACCACAGAGACGCGGACTGTCACATCAAAGAAGGGGATCGTATCGCCCAACTAGTGATAGAAAAGATTAATACCGCTGATATGATGGAAATAGATAACCTGGACGAAACTGAAAGAGGAACGGCGGGATTCGGTAGCACAGATATTGCTACAAGAGCTATGACTATCCAAGAAATGAACCAGTAGTCAGCCAGCTCCATGCGTCAAAGGATCAGAATAAACACTGGTATGACGTATCCGAAATACCCGAACGAACCCTCATGACTAGTACTATACTAGCCCGCAAAGAATTAAAGAAATTCAATCCCGAATTTCTGGAGCAGATTCAGAAGGCCATCCAGGCGATAAGGAATGGCTGAAGCGAAGAAAAGAGTTGGAAAAACTCCGAGACAACAACAAACCTTTTCCAAAGGATTGGACCCTAACCGATGACTTGCTTTACTATAAACAAAGACTATTCGTACCAAACAACCAAAGCCTTTATACCACAATAGCCGAAGGGTGTCACGACGCAAAAATTGCAGGACACTTCGGACAAGAAAAAACTCTCGAAATCATCATGCGAGACTTTTATTGGAAGGGCTTGGCAAATTGGGTAAACGATTATGTACGGTCATGTGACGATTGTCAACACAACAAGTCACCACGCCACGCAAAGTATGGTCTACTTCAACCACTATCAATACCATATGCAGCTTGGGATCCATTCCGTGGACTTTATAACACAGTTACCGCAAAGTCAAGGATGTACACCAAAATAATGGTAGTGGTTGATCGGTTCACTAAGATGGCCCATTTCATCGGACTAG
>VBSK01000426.1:280000-310814 GCA_006112555.1 Tuber indicum | reverse complement strand
ATATCCCATGCCAGGCCGCGACCCTATTAACCCCTTTGCCGAGTGCCTCCGAAGACGAACGTTGAGGAGGACCTGTACCTGCTGCCCGTAACCCCAAACAAAACACAAACCAACCAAAGAAATACAATAGAGGTGGTGACAGACGAGAATGTCCCAGTAGGGCCTATTCCTACCCGTGTGCCATGGGGGGGGGCACCCCGCCAGCCAAACCCGCAACCAAACCAAAGAAACAACAAGCTCCACAGAACCCAGCGGCAGAACCCCAAACAATCCAACCCGAGGTCAAACAACCCACTATCCGCACAGGGGCCATCAGCCACCGTCCGACAGGAAAGCTTTGCAGCACTCAGCAGCTTAACCGTAACAGCCCACGAGCCAGAGGTAGAAAAAAGGCAAAAGTGAAACCGCCCCCCCTTCCTTCCAGACCTCGCCCAAACTGACCAGGCCCGACCGGTGCTCACAGTGTCTCTCCCGCCAATCATGCCCCCCCCCAAGCCCCACACCACCTCAACCCCGCAGCTCCCATCCAGCCCCCTCAGCCCCTCGGGAGATTCAACCGCCCGATGCCACAGGACAGCCCAATACCTGTCCCCACCAGCAGAGCACTATCTTGGCCACACCACAAAGCCCCCTCCCCCATCACCGAAGCCGGGGGCCCCCCAGGACATCCCTGGGCCACAGCATAAAAGGGGCCTCCACCTGGAGCAACGTCCAAGCCCCAACCCACCCGAACCAAAGTCCAGACAAGCCGAGAAGTACCAGGGAACGCTAGGCCCCCCAAGGTGGGCCCCGAAGGGCCCACACTTAAAACCGACGAAAGTTGCCCAAACTGACACTTCAGAAGGGTGGGTACCATGAATGGAACGAGACAAAACATAAGGTAGGCCCCACTTGCAATGGGTGTTGACCGCCAACCATCCATCCGTAACCACACCGTACCCCTGCACTAGACCCAGCGTGGCCGCCCTGCAACCATCTCCCCACCCCACCCCTGGCAGAATTTTCCATTCCGCACCAGGAGGCAAAAGATGTCATTCAGGTCAAAGCCATCGCCCACGTAGCAGCCGAGGACGAGATCCCCTGACTGAACCCCCGTAAATGCCTCTTGACCGAAAAAAAATCAAGGGAACGGTGATCACGACATCCGTAGGATTCCGCCGTCAGTAATAGTAGACTAATGGCGGGGCCGGCGCGGGGCCGCCGTCCCTTAAGAATGATGCGATCGGTAACGACGTGTTGATACTTGGGAAGGTCATCATTCTACACCCAGGGCCTTGTATCGTGAACACTAAGGATCGTTAAAACCCAACAAGAAAACATGAGCTGGCCCAAAGAACGACACACGGGTTTCCCCCTACAGCAAGGTTCAAATGCCCCATCCCCGAACGCGAAGACTCCTGCGAGTATACGATAGACAGAGAGCGAAGTCTTTTTACCGAAGGAGGGCCGTGGATGCCAAATATGATAAGGCTCGAAGCGAATCACGTGAGATCAACCCAACGCGGAGGCGAAACAAGTAACCACAACTCGAAAACCAAACAACCGAACCTCAAACACCAAGAGACCCCCAGGAACTTACGGAGCGAACTCAAGATTCTCCTCAGAATCAAAGGCAAATCAAAGACCATCGTTGGTGCGAAAGGACCTACCCCGAGGCGGAGCGAAGATAGAAAGTAAGGAAATTAACTTAGAACATTCAATCTACTTATTATAACTTGTACGTGCCGACTCCGGCATACGACACGTCCCCCCGGCACAGGGGTAGTGCAAACCGGAACTACCCTAACTACGACCATCCAAACTCCGCCCCGACTCAAACATGCCCGCGCCATGCCCACAACACGAACACTACGTACCAAACCATCAACAGTAAGAAAGTCCTCTTAAGCGACAACCGTAGACCCCTGGTATGGGCCCAACTAAGCCAAACAGCCGAAGCCGCAAGGCCTCCTCGCGAGCCGAATCCGAGCAAGGTACCAATCCCCCAATTTCCCCTACAAAACAAAATTCCACTATCCACTACCGGCCCGGTCTGAATACCGTCCCGCAAACCCTCCTCCACCAGTAGAAACCAACAACCATTTATCAGCACGGCGGCACTAAGGCAGAGAGGTCGCGACCAACATTTCCGCAACTCGCATCCGAATGTCCAGGCAGTCGTCGACCATATACCCACCTTGCCGGTTCCTCCGAAGAGGCTGTAACGTGAGGGGACTGTACCCGCTGCCTGTAACCCCCAAAACAAAACCATAAATCAAAAGAAATACATTGAGTGGTAACAGACCGAAAGTCCAGTAAGGGGCCTATCTCCTACACTGGTGTCCATGCCCGCTCCGCCCGCCGTTCCCTGGCAACCAAACCAAAGAAACCAAACAAGCCCCACATAGACCCATAGCACGCGGGAAGTAGAAGACCCAAACTAGTCCACCCATAGTGCGCAACCCACTATCCGCACAGGTGCCGTCAGCCACGGTCCGTCAGGAAGCTTGCCTGCACTCAGCGCTTACTTAACAGCCCAAGGCGTCTGGAAACACGTATTAACTCGGCCCAACCGACGCAGGCCCGACCGGTGCTCGCAGGTGCCTCCCCCTCCCAAGTCAGCCCCCCCTAAGCCCGACACTGTCCCCAGGCATACGCAGTTCCCATCCAGCCCCCTCAGCCCTCAGGCAGCTCAACGCCCGACAGCCACCGGACAGCCGATACCTGACCCCATCATGCAGCCTTGGTCTTGGCCACAGCAACAAGCCCCAATCCGCCCAGCAAACCATGTATGCCGAGTGGGGGGGGTGGGGGGGGCCCTCAGGACTAGCCCGGGGGCACGCCAACAAAAAATACGCGCCAGCAGCCAACGATACCTGCCACAGTCCCCGCCCGCCCTAACCAAAATCCAATGCACGCCTAAGAGGAAAAAACCAGGGAACCCATAGGCCCCCCAATGTTGGCCCCAAATGGGGACCGCACCTTAAGACCCTGACGAAAGGTGCCCAAACTGACGCTTCAGTAGAGGGCGGGTACCATGAATAGGCAACTGACAAAATTTAGGTAGGCCCACTGCAAGGTGTGACCGCCAACCACCATCCTTAACCACACAACCGACCCTGCACTGACCAAGCGTGGCCCGTCACAAATCGCCCCACATTCCATCCCCCTGGCGAAGTTCACCCACACCAGCTACAGTAGGTAAAAGATTTCAGTGTCAAAGCCATCCCCACGAATAAAGCGGCGAGGTTACGCCTGACTGAACCACCGTAAAATGCCCACAAGGACGTAAACTCCATATGGAACTGTGATAAATGACAGCGGGGGGGGGGATTCCGCCTGTAGATATCGCTAGACGAAGGGCGGTGCCGGCGATGCCCTGTCCCTTAAGGAATGATGCGATCGGATACGACGTGGTGATACTTGGGAAGGTCTCAGTCTAACCCAAGGGCGTTTTGTATCCAACACTAGGACTCTGTTAAAACCCAACAAGAACATGAGCTGGCCCAAAGAACGACCACGGGTGTCTCCCCCCACCCAATGTTCAAACCCTCATCCTCTGAACGCGAAACTCGCGAGTAACGAGAGACAGGGGACGCCGAAGTCTTTTTTTACCGAAGGAGGGGCTCGTAGAACGCCAAAGGTGAAAGGCTCGAAGCAGGTTAGGCATATAGAAAATGCACAGACCTCTCGGTAGGGTAACTGCGCACAGACCCTCATTTATCGAGAGCCTAACACCCCCCTCCGGCCCCACTCTGGGGCCCGCACGTCCTTAGCGAGATTTCGAAGAGTTGCGTCCCATGACTAAAATGTCACTTCAATGAAGCCCACTTCATAACACCATATACGTCGCTGCCGTCCGTCCGACCGGAAGCTGTTCGCAGGATATATAAGAGGGCACCTCTGGGTACCTCTGAGAAGTGGAACGGAGGAAATCCGTCGGAGGCGCATTGAGTTACTAGGCTTCAAAGTTAGGTATCCTAACTACGGGCCGAAAGTAACGGGACGTTTTCGGTTCGAGAATCCGCAACTACTCCTACAGAGCCCCGGAGGCCATAGGAGATAGATATGACACCAATACCTATCTGAAGGCCGCTGTATGTTGGTTGGTCCTGGAGACAGGATCCCTCGAGAGGTGATTCTCTTTGAGGCGAGGCGGACCGAGGGGAAGCTGCTCAGACTCAGAAGACCTAATAGGCGGTAGACTATGAGTGTTGGCACACCGTCTATGCAGCCTGCATTATGCATAGGTACCCGACGCATACGCTGGCCACTATGTGAAATCGGAAGAGACTACTGGGACGATAGTCAAGACGACTGAAGTTTCAAATATAAGTCTACTCGTCTCTATAAATCGAAGACCGGTCATTCGAGGATAATCACGCATCCTACGATTAGACGGAAAAAGAGTTTATGAGGACGAAGATGGTGTGTGAGAATTCAGGGTCAAACAGTGTTCGCACTTGTCAAGACCACGAGGCGTTAGCGTAAAATTTGGATAGATACTTAGTTATAGGAGGATTAGATGAAGTCCGCGAACACTCAGACGCGGGATATAAATATCGAAGTGCCTCCCAAGCTTTTAGACATCAACAAGCAACGGAGAAGAGACCTTAACAATATAACATTGTTTTACCTACGAATCTTTATAAAAGTTATTTCCCTTATCGATTAAGCGAGTTCTTAGTAGTCATAAACGAAAGGAACAATTCCGAGCCTTCCTAGACAAATCTCCGTCTATTACGAAAGATTCAGGCCTAAGTCTTCTCGACAGTTATTCAGAGTCGGCTTCCGCCTAACACTATATTGTTAGCTCTCCTTGTTACCAAGGCTCACTAAATAAGTCGGTCACCACTCTACGCTAAGCAAGCGCATGAGTTCGAGTCACGCAGACGACGAGTCCGTTGAAGGCACGGTATACTACCCTGCGATTGATGATACGGTACACTACCCTGCGATTGATGATACGGTCGGTTTAGACACCCTTGAGGAACTCTCCCAACCCAATTCAATATTCGAACCACCAACCAAGGTACACTACCCCACTATTTCGTCAGTGTTACCCGGTCTGTCGGAGCTCCGAGAAATATCATTTCTGGAACAAGAAGCTCCCTCGTGGTATACCGACCCAACTCTAGTTCCTACGGAGGAACAATTTCAAAAGCTTTACGAAACCTGGTACGGGCCAGAATTCGTTTGGAAACCTTTCCTCGACTGGGACACCAGTGAAGAGGGATCCTTTGATAGTAGTTTTACACCTACTATACCTTTGGCGTGGAGGCTCGGGAACCACCCGAACTCTCATTAAGACCGAGTCCCATTATAGGAAAAGATGACAGAACCATCGTCATCGTGGTTCCCTGAGGTCCGGGAACGCCGGTGCCATGGAGAGAACCTCCCAAAAAATTAAAGATAAAGATGCGATGGATACCGGGAGCGAAGGAGAAAATGCACCGAGCCAACCTTCATCGCTCCCCCCGGGAATAAGGCGTCCCCCAAAGACGGGTCACGGGCATCAAGTGTTCCCAGCTCGTCCCGCTCGTCCACTCCGAGGCCAAGGGATCAGGCAGCCGACTTGGCAAGGCTAGCTGCAAGAGTAGGAGTGGTATTACGCGATGTCCGGAGAGACATTACATCCTCTATCGACTCTGCAAACATAGCGTTTGCCCAGCTCACGGGAGCTCAACAGGAAAACGCGCTCCGGCTGTTTGAAGTTCAAAGACAAATTGCCGAAGGAAAGGAACTCCATAATCAGGATATAGGGGTCCTGTTGATGCAGTGTCAGGGAGTAGAGACCGAAGTAAAGTCTCTACAAGAAAGAATAGTAAGGGAAATCGCGGAAAACCTGGCACAACAAGCTGCCAGACAAGAACATCACGAAGGGGTTACCTCGCAGTTACACCAGACCACGCTTGAACGGGACATTCTTCTACAACAAGCAGTAGAAGAAATCAGAAAGGAAATGAAGGACCGAGACCGGAAGGTAAATAGTGCCTTCAAGGAAAGAGATGCGCTCTTTCAAAACGAGGCAAAGAAGACTCGTGAGGCACTCTCGTCTCAACAGAGTGAACTCAAAAATTGGTGAAGCGGTCCAAGAACTTCTCGTTCCTCCTCGAAAAGAAAGAGACTCCGAAGGAAAAACCGGAAGCTAGCAAGCGTGTAAGGATGGAGTCGGTGGAAGATGATGATGAGTACTATTCCAGACCGACTAGGCAAGAAAAGGAAAACAAATTGAGAAACCTCAAGCTAGTCGGGAAGGGACCTCAGACGCAACTCCACCACCTGGACAAGGAGGGGGATACCCTAGTGATGACGACGGTGACGACAGCGACCATGACGCTGAAGGAAAAAGGGGCGGTGGGCCAGAAAGGCGCCGCAGGGGTCTAACCCCAGAACAATCAGACCTGGCGAATGTCCTGGCGGAAGCCTTCGTGGTAAACACAAAACGGCCAGCGGAGCCACCACCGCTTTTTGAAGGAGAAAAGCACCAGGATGTGCACATTTGGCTTCAGCAATGTATCGATTACTTCGACCGAAATCCTCACATTTGGAGAGATGACCGGGAACGGGTCATATACGCCCTAAACCGTACCAAGGGAAAGGTAGTAACACCATACACGATATGGTACCGGAGAAAGATGGACGGGCTACAGGGCGAAACCCAAAATCGGAATTTTCGAAGATGGACCCGCTTCTCGTACGAAATAGGAAAGGCCTTTGCGCCTCTACAAGAAGGACGACAAGCCCTGCGGGACATGAAGGAAGTAAAATACAAGGGCAACATTCAAACCTACCTCCGAATCATGCACAACCTGAATAACAAAGCCAATATGACAGGTGAATCATGGAGAGAGACAGTCGAAAGAACTTGCCCGAAGACATTCTCACCCGTATCTCCTTCCAGAAGTTCGATACCGACGAGGAATGGGAGGATGTTGTAATAGAAGCCGGCCGGGCAGAAGAAGACCTTCAGTACCGAAAAAAGTACTGAAAGAAGGCAGTTCCCGACACACCTCCTCTAAGGATACAAAGGATAAATCCTCAAGAGATGAAGGCCGGATAAGCCACGAAGAGATAAGGCTTATATAAAAGGAGGTGGAGGACCCTCACGAAAAAGGAAACGTGAAGATCACAAGTCGGAACGGCCAACTAAGAAATTAGGAGGAAGTGCTCCGATCACACACTCGAATTGGTCGGAAGCACACCAAGGAATCTCGCAAAGCGTCATTGATATGAGAAAAAAGGACAATAACTGCACGAGATGTGGAAAAAAGAACCACACATATAAGACGTGCTATGGGAACATTCAAGTATCGGCAGCGACAGTCAGCCGTAGACCATTACGAATGGGCCCTAACCGAGCAAGGTCCGCCAAACCACCAAGACCTACTCGAAAACCCGCACAAGCTGGACAGGTCAGAACCACCAGCCGGTTGTGGGAATTAGGTGAAGACGAAGAAATCACATAAGTCTTCACAAAGGTACCGACACACGACGGTGTTCGGGTAGTCTAGTAGACACATGTCTCTAGGAATCGAAATCAACGGCAAGACAGGAGACCGAAGCGAGGCAAGCAACCATGCTGGACGACCTGAGTGGGAGTACACGCGTCCCTCTTGCTAAGACAAGAGGATTAACAAAGAGCAATGGTGACATTGGCGGCGCCTCTATGCTTCCCAAGGTAATAACGTATGTTTCGCCCCAATGTCCCGGACACATGCTTGTTTGGGTAGTCAGGCACGTGACCTGGAATCTGAAAGGTCTCCGATAAGGACCAAAACCTAGACAGGAAACAGACAGCACCAAGGGTACCGACAGGAGCGACAGTAGGGCTAAGATGAGAAACTTAGAGAGACGAGCGAGGCGTATCTTCGGCCAATAGGCACAAGAGCTCTAGACCTCATCTCTAATTATTACTTCTTAGGTGCCGCGCTGGTACTGGACGGGCACCCGATAAAAATGAGGACACTGTCTACGGTTAAGCGAGGGTGGATAATAAGCCCGGGAAGGTTATCAAAGGGACAGCCGACCAGCCCTACGCACCCGGCTCTTGTCCCCATGATATCTGGACGATGGCAGAGACCCCCAAGTTTGGTTCCACAGGTAGAAAAAGTGGAAGGTATGGGAACTCGGCAGGAGGTAAAGACCGCTAGTAGTGGGCTGCCCGATATACCAAGAATATTTCAGTTTGTCTGAGGAGACCTCAATGGTCGAAACCGTGCGGGCATGGTAACAAACACCTTGTTACATAATGCCAAAACGAAAGCCAGAAGAAGATCGCGGTCAGCCGCGAAGACGCAAGCTTTACGCGTCTCTACCTAAAAGATATTCCTGCCCTGAGGGAGACGCCTACCTCTTTTTAAACCATAGGCGACAAAGAATTAAAGTCCTATTGGACTCAGGCTCTAATGTGTTCGTTATCAATCAAAGATTGGTACAGGAACACCGATTACCGTTCACACAACGGTCGGACGCGGTCAAAATTTATGGGTTTGATGGGACCGCAGCAGTCTCCGGAGGGAAGTTTTACACCCATCCCTGGTGGTTAGAAATAGGAAGAAATAAACATCTGTCTGAGATAACCTGCGAAATAGCAGAACTTGGATCATACGGGATGATCATACCATTCGGCTGGTGGCATGAGGAACATCCTATATCCCACATTGAAGACCCAAAAAGATGGTAGTTCGACGCAAAATGTTGCGAAAAATGTGTGGAAGAAGACGAAGGAATAGCCGACATGTTCGAATACGATGAGACGGTAGCCTTTGACGAAAACGCCGCCTATATTGGAAGAATTGGCGCTAGTGAAAGTCCTGACGATATAGTCTTGGGATCGCTACCTCAAGAATATTGGCGACACAAGGACCTATTCTGGCCACAGACAGCGGAAAAGTTAGCGCCCCGGAGGACGTTCGATCATGAAATCGAACTAAAGGACGACGCGAAAGCGCCCTGGGGTCCAATCTACCTTGTCAGAAAAACAGCTTGCCGCATTGAGAGAATACCTTAAAATGATGATGGATCAAGGAAAAATCACAAGAAGCAAATCCCCCGCAGGCGCACCAGTGCTGTTCGTCCCGAAACCCGAGGGCAAACTTCGGTTAGTTGTTGACTACCGAAACCTCAACCGTATTACGGTTTTGAACAAGCACCCACTGCCACTAATGTCCGAACTCAGAGATCGGGTAGCTGGGGCTAAAATTTTCACAAAGCTTGATCTGAAAGACGGCTATCATCTGATAAGAATTAAAGAAGGGGACGAGTGGAAGACAGCTTTTCGAACTCGATACGGCCATTACGAGTACAAGGTGATGCCTTTTGGGCTCGTTAATGCTCCCGCAACCTTCCAAGATATGATGAACCAAGTCCTGCATGAATTTTTGGACTACGGAGTGGTCTGCTATTTGGATGACATTTTGATATATTCAAAGGATGAAAAGAGTCACGTCGAGTTAGTCGATCAAGTCTTGCAAAGACTCGCCGACTACCAACTAGCTGTATCCTTGAAAAAGTCAGTCTTTCATGTCCAGGAGGTAGAATTCCTGGGATATATGGTATCTGTCGAAGGGGTGGCTATGAGCACGAGGAAAGTCGACTCCGTATTAAGTTGGAAATCGCCGGCATCGGTAAAAGAAGTCCAGATATTCATTGGATTTGCCAATTTTTACCGACGATTTATACGAAGTTTCTCCGGAGTGTGTAAACCTATAACGGAAACACTAAAAGGAAATCCAAAGGATTTTCATTGGGGCGCTGAGCAAGAATCAGCATTCAAAGAGTTAAAGCATCGCTTTACGACTGCGCCCATCCTACAATATTTCTATCCAGACCGGGAGACGGTGGTAGAAACGGATGCAAGCGACTTTGCCTTAGGCTGTGTCTTGTCACAGTTTGTGGAAAAAAGGCTACATCCAGTTGCCTTCCACTCACGAAAGTTGAACTCGGCAGAAAGAACTACGAGATTCATGACAAGGAACTGCTTGCAATCCTAGAAGCATTCAAAGAATGGAGACAGTACTTAGTAGGCACGGAGAAACCTGTAACGGTCTACACCGATCATCAAAACCTACAATACTTCCTTACTTCCAAGGTTTGGAGCGGACGTCAAATCCGATGGGCTCAGAAACTGGCGGAATATAATTTTAAGATTGTTTACCGACCAGGAACCAAGGGCGGAAAGCCTGATGCGCTAAGTAGACGGCCGGAGTACCGTCCTGAGGAGGGAGCTACGCATCGCGAGCAAACCGTTTTGAAGCCAGAACACTTCCAAGTAATGCTGTTGGCGCTACAGGAGGAGAAGGAAGAAGGATTAGGAAAAGAAGTACTGGGATGGAGCGATGAGAGAGATCTGGCGCTAAGCCAGAGACAAATACCTCGGACAAATATATCCGAGTAAGAAGATTGAACCATAAGGCGAGGTTACCCACCAAAGGTTCAAGAATGGCAGCCGGACATGACCTCTATGCCATAAGCGACGTCATCATCCCTAGACGAGGACAAGCGCTACTCGATACTGGAATAGCAATAAGCCTACCAGCAGGAACATATGGAAGAGTAGCGGCTCGTAGTGGACTAGCAGTACGTTCAGGAATTTCGGTCGGCGCAGGAACAATAGACGCCGACTATACGGGAGAACTCAAAGTCTTGCTATATAATCACAAGGATGTTGATTGCCAAATCCGAGAAGGAGACAGAATGGCTCAACTCATAGTGGAAAAAATCGACACATCTGATTTAATGAGGTCGATAAGCTAGACGAGACTGAAAGAGGAGCCCAAGGTTTCGGAAGCACCGACATCGCTACAAGAAGTCTAATAATAAAGGAACAAGAACCCATTATATGTCAGCTGGAAGCATCGGCAACCGAAAATTTGTCCTGGTACGACATTAAAGAAGTACCAGAGAAAATACTAATATCAACGGCCATGCTAAAGCAAAAGACAATGAAGAAGTTTAACCCCGAGTTCCTTGAACAACTTCTTGAGGCGACGCTAGTGGATGAAGACTGGCTGAGACGACGCGAGGACTTGTCAGAGCTCCGAAATGAAGGAAAAGAATTCCCTACAAAACTGGACACTGATCGACGACCTTCTATACTATAAGAATCGTCTATTCGTCCCAGACAACCAAGCATTGTACACCAAGATAGCCGAGGGATGCCATGACGCAAAGATAGCCAGACACTTCGGACAAGAAAAAACCCTAGAAATCATCATGAGAGATTTTTATTGGAAAGGGTTAGCCGAATGGATCAACGACTACGTGCGGTCCTGTGATGAATGTCCACACAACAAGTCACCACGACATGCGAAATACGGACTGTTACAACCATTGCAGACGCCATTCACGGCATGGTCGTCGATATCAGTAGATTTCATCACTCAACTACCAGAATCACAAGGGTGTACACAAATCATGGTAGTTGTTGACCGGTTTACAAAAATGGCACACTTTCTTGGACTATAGACTACGGCTACGGCAAAGGATGTCGCAAACACGTTCTTAAGGGAGGTTTGGAAGCTACACGGCTTACCAACGGAGATCATTTCGGATATGGACTCTAAGTTCGCTGGCGAGTTTTGGGAATCATTGTGTAAGGCGTTGGATATAAAACGACGAATGTCGACGGCATATCATCCACAGACGGATGGACAGACAGAGAGAACCAACCAAGTGCTGGAAGGATACCTCCCAAGTTTTATTAACTATGACCAAGATGACTGGTATCAGTTACTGCCGCTAGCAGAACATGCATATAACAACTCTGCAACCAACGCTCACGGAATGTCCCCCTTTTACGCGAACTATGGTTTTCACCCACAAACTGAGTGGATGAAAGAACGTGAAGTTCAAAACCCCGGCGCTACCCTATACGCGAACTGGATTAAGACGATACATGAACAGGCGAAAAGCTCGCTTGAAAAGACACGGGAAGGAATGGCGAAATACTACGATCGGAAAGCCAAAAAGCAGCCTAAGTTTAAAATTGGCGACAAAGTTATGCTAAACGCGAAAAACATACGCACTAGACGGAAGTCGAAAAAGCTAGCACCCAAACTCTATGGGCCGTTCCAAATACTGGAAAAAAGAGGCGACCGAGCGTTTAGACTAAACATCTCCGACCGATGGAATATTCACCCGGTCTTCCACGTGTCCTTACTTGAACCATATCGAGAATCGATTAATCCAGAACGCAAACAACCTCCCAGAGAGCCAGAAGAGGTTGAAGGGGACCTGCAATGGGAAATAGAGAAAATTGTCCGTAGCGAAATACGGACATATAGGAAAGGATCAGCAATCGCTACCGGCAGGTACGAGAGCTATGGTATTTTGTGAAATGGCAGGGTTGTGCAGAAGATGAAAATACTTGGAAACCCGCTACGGGCATGGAAAATGCTGAAGAAGTAGTCAAAGAGTTTCATCGAGACAACCCGGAGATGCCTGGACAGGAAGAAGTAAGACGATGAGGAAAAGGTTTTCCTACGGTGGACAAGCAAACGCCGGAAGGTTTTTTACCCTGACCACATCGGGTCTTAAAAGGAATTTTGTCAAATAAGAGATAACTAAGAAAGGTACTCGAGGCGAGACCTTGTAGGAGGGAGCTCATGTTAGGCATATAGAAAATGCACAGACCTCTCGGTAGGGTAACTGCGCACAGACCCTCATTTATCGAGAGCCTAACACCCCCCTCCGGCCCCACTCTGGGGCCCGCACGTCCTTAGCGAGATTTCGAAGAGTTGCGTCCCATGACTATAATGTCACTTCAATGAAGCCCACTCCATAACACCATATACGTCGCTGCCGTCCGTCCAACCATAAGCTGTTCGCAGGATATATAAGAGGGCACCTCTGGGTACCTCTGAGAAGTGGAACGGAGAAAATCCGTTGGAGGCGCATTGAGTTATTAGGCTTCAAAGTTAGGTATCCTAACTATGGGCCGAAAGTAACGGGACGTTTTCGGCTCGAAAATCCGCAACTACTCCTACAGTGCCCCGGAGGCCATAGGGGATAGTTTTGACACCAATACCTATCTGAAGGCCGCTGTATGTTGGTTGGTCCTGGAGACAGGATCCCTCGAGAGGTGATTCTCTTTGAGGCGAGGCCGACCGAGGGAAGCTGCTCAGACTCAGAAGACCTAATAGGCGGTAGACTTAAGAGTGTTGGCACACCGTCTACGCAGCCTGCATTATGCATAGGTACCCGACGCATACGCTGGCCACTATGTGAAATCGGAAGAGACTACTGGGACGATAGTCAAGACAACTGAAGTCTCAGACAGGAGTCTACTCGTCTCTATAAATCGAAGACCGGTCATTCGAGGATAATCACGCATCCTACGATTAGACGGAAAAGAGTTTATGAGGACGAAGATGGTGTGTAAGAATTCAGGGTCAAACAGTGTTCGCACTTGTCAAGACCACGAGGCGTTAGCGTAAAATTTTGGATAGATACTTAGTTATAGGAGGATTAAATGAAGTCCGCGAACACTCAGACGCGGGATATAAATATCGAAGTGCCTCCCAAGCTTTTAGACATCAACAAGCAACGGAGAAGAGACCTTAACAATATAACATTGTTTTACCTACGAATCTTTATAAAAGTTATTTCCCTTATCGATTAAGCGAGTTCTTAGTAGTCATAAACGAAAGGAACAATTCCGAGCCTTCCTAGACAAAGCTCCGTCTATTACGAAAGATTCAGGCCTAAGTCTTCTCGACAGTTATTCAGAGTCGGCTTCCGCCTAACAGGATCCGAGTTGTGGACATGTTGGTCACGACCTCTCTGCCTTGGTGCCGCCTGTGTTGATAAATTGTTGTTGGTTTTCTACTGTGGGGGAGGGTCTGCGGGACGGTATTCAGACCGGGCGGTAGTGGAATTTTGTTTTTTGTACGGGGAACTTGCCTTTGTCGGACACCCTTTCGGCTTTTGGCTTCGGCCTGGGTCCTGCCTGTCGCCTGTGTATCTTGGTATTCGTGGGTTTGCCCCTCGTACTCCTTGTTCAGGAATGATGCGGACTTGCTACAAGGGCTGCGGTTGGTTCCATACCAGAGGGGCTTCGGATGCGGGGGCGAGGAGGACTTTCTTTACCGTTGATGGCTTTGTATTTAGTGTTCGTGTTGTGGGCATGGCGCGGGCATGTTTGAGGTACGGGGCTGGAGGTTTGGTTTGTTCGTAGCTAGTGGTAGTTCTGGTTTGCGTTAACCCTGTGCCGGCGGGGACTTGTCGTATGCCGGAGTCGGCGGTACAAGTATAAATAAATTAGATTGAATGTTCTAAGTACTTTCCTTACTTATTACTTTTACGAATAAAACATCTTTACGCTCTTTATTACATTTGCATATCTGACACATTTCTCACGAGCCTACGTGAGACGAAGTTATCTTAGTTAGGATTTAGCAGGCGTTATCCGACGAACTGTGATAACGTAGATCAGCGAATCTAAGAACTGTTATATCTGACAAGATAGAAATTAAGGAGAGAAGTATCGTTGCCTGTCGCTATTAGTTAACCCCGAGCTAGGAACGTTAATGTTGATTCAGTAGTACTGCTTATAGGTTTCAGCTCGGCAATAGCTGGGCATGTAGTCAATCGGTGCCTATCGAAGACGGTAGATAACTGCAATTAGGTTAATACATGGAATATCCATATCGAAAAACTGATGGTAGGTACATTTCCGTGACTCTTGATTGACCTTATATCCTTGTGCACCCTGTACTTCACGTGTAACTAGTGCATCATCTGGACCTAAGATTTGAACAGTATACTGGCGGGCAAATTTTAGTCCCTCTTTTAACTTTTCCATTCCGAAGCTGGTTAAGGGAGAGACTCCAGGCTGCAACCAAACTTCTGCCTTGTCATAGTGCTGATAGTGGGGATTCATTTCCTTATGCCATATGGTATTCAACATTAAGAGAACAGGTTGCTCTCACTCTTCTAAGTAGATTGAATTCATGCACTCAACAATATTAGAAGTATCATGTGAGTACCAATGACCAGGAAAGTGGATAGAAGAAAACAGCTCCACCTCAAGCTCCTTAATATACGAGGCAGCTTTTAGTTTCAGATTGGTTAAGGCATGCATGTGTTCATGAAATTTGGCCAAATTAGATAAACATACAATCTTCCAAAATAGATCTTTAGCAGCAATTCCATAATTTTTCTTCACATTCTCACTGATGTGCTGACAACAATATGCTCAGGTAGTATTGTTTAGAATACGATCAGCAGCTGTCAAGCCTTCATCTTGGTCACTAATAAAAGTAGTAGTAGACTCATTGATTTCAGAGATTGCACTATTATTCAATATACTTGTTAACTTATCATCTTTGCTAAAAGTAGATTGAAAGCATAGAAGACACAAATAAAATCCACAGTACCTTATAAGATTTTGGAGAAAGTACTCTCATGAATCCTGATTCTCACACTCTACCAGAGACTATGGTAGCAATATTACATGATTATTACCATCAATTCCAACAGTGAAGAGGAGAGTTTACTGAAACTTTGACTGGGTAAAAGTGCCATTAGTAGCAACAAATTTTGGAGATCTTTGGAAAAAGTAACGGCTTGCAGAAGGGCTGATGAATAAGCATTGAGAATCCCTACTCTCTGGGCATGCACTAAGGTGAAAGTGGTCATCTTAAGCAATCTCAGATAGCTTCTGAATATATAATGACAATACTCAAAATTGTACCCTCTTAGTACTAATATCTTGACTATTAAGATACTGTAAAACCTTATGTACTATAGGATAACCAATACAAGCATTACGATGAAGTTGTATTGCCTGCTGAATATCTCGTAGTTTGGTCTTCTTTAGTATGGTGAGTGTTTTAGGAACTGCCTTGCGGAGGTAAGCAAGCTGACTAGATGATGCCCAATATGCTGGTGCGGCTCCAAGACAGGTGGTATGTATTGAATTTAAAGTTGTAATAATAACTCGTTCCTCCTCCTGATTCCATGACTCATGATTATAAATAGGGCACTCTGCTGCTAAGCGACATTTAACCACACATCTAAGTGGTCTGATTTTTCAATTTTTTTTTCACGAAGTTATCTGCTACTGCCCATTACTGAAGTTTTGCTTTGAAGTCAGAGAATGTCTTGAACAATTGTTTTAGTGACAAAGCTATAATACAGCTATTGGAGGAAAGGTAGGAGCCATAATTCAAGTAGAAAGATGGAGCAGATGATGGAAAGTGATGAATAGGTTCATGGCAGTTATTGCTTTATAGGCAAAGAGATGTGTAGTGGGGCAGATGCCCTCTGTATATCCAAAGAAGGGCATTCTATCAAAGTTTTTGTTGTGGGGGGCATTTTGTGAAATTCAGTGCTACAGAAGGGCATTCTGTCAAATAACCGTTCTTATATTTACTTTGTTAAAATATTTGGTGAAAATACAAATATATTGTAATATTTTTGTATGCACTAAACATATTCCTATATAAAAACTTGTAGTTGTTATTATTTATACCATAGACATCACTTTTATACTATATAAATGGTATGCCAAAGAGGACTTAAGGGATCTTACTTTCAATTTTATTTTTTATCTTCAATTTTCAGATTTTATACTGTTACTCAATTAAAAATTATTTCCATATACTTTTTAATTCTATTTAAGCTTAATTATTTCTATTACCTCTTACCTAAATCTAACTTATAATAATCATTAACAAATTACAGTATTTACACAAAATTGTGAATCCACGTTTCAGATTTTGTTGGTTTTAATAATACCCTTGTTTTTTTTTTTGTAAAAAAAAAAAAATCATATTATATTATTTTTGGTTGTATTACCTTACACCCTCCCCCAGTTCTGTCCATGTTTTTTTTTTTTTTTTTTCCACGTGCATTTTGGAGGCACCGCTCCTTATTTATAGTGGTTTTGAGGGCAATTCTTTGCTGCAACCTTATCTCAACCTCAAGTATGATAATTATCATAATATTATTATCATTATTATGATAGCAGGAATTGCAGGAGTTGGGACTTGCGACAGGGTCATAAAACATCACTCGGCAGTCGCAGAGCAACCCTCGATTTGGTCTGATATCACAGTATCCCTTGTCTGATCAGCGAACAGAAGGGTTCGGGAACTGGTCTGGTGGGAAAGCATATCGCTTGCCTTGCCGGCCAACATTTAGGCGCTATTATATGGTGAATTATGGTGAACCACCCTGTTCTTAATCCTGATCGTTTCTGCTTAGAATATACACATCTGAAAATTTCCCCCTTGTACTGTACACGTAGAAAAGGTAAAACAAATAAAGTGAGAAAAAGGTGAATTTTAACTCAACTCTAAATCACTGCCCTCCAAACACTATGATACCTATGTGGTTGTTTTTGCCGGGCAAGGCGGTCCGACAACACTGACTGTGCAAAGTGCTGGATGGTGCCATCACCACAAGCATTGTCCTCGTCGGTTCGGATCGATAAATATCAAAATATAGAATTGTGGAGCACAAATTCTAGGCGCGTCTGGTCTCGTGATGTGAGTGGTTCCTAATCGGAAATTCATCGGGTGTTGGAGTTTGCGTGTACCCACAGGTGGGTGGTACTACAGGGGAACCTTTTAGGTCATCACTCTACAACCCACAAACTATCTATCCACCAGCCAACAATCCTCTCCTCCACCCCCGTCACTTCCGCTCTCCTTAAAAAATACTCCACTTTTTGCCATTTTTTGTCATGGCATGCACTCCTTCTTTTCGGCGAAGGCTCCTTGTACCTTTTCTGGCCGTGCTTCTTACTGTCGGCCTGATTATCGGGTATAGAGCTCATCTGCTTCCCCAGGAAAGAGGGGTCATTAGCCCCCCTTCAATACCCTTCGTGACTCCCATCCCGGATCCAAAGCCCGCTGTGGAGAATTTTCCTGATGCTGTCAACGGTCGGATTCCACAAATCCAGGTTGTCAATCAACCTCCGAAATCTCATCACCCTACTCCACTTTTCATCGGGTTCACTAGAAATTGGCCGATTTTACAGCAGTCTGTCGTTAGCTATATAACAGCTGGATGGCCCCCTGTCGATATTTATGTTGTGGATAATACCGGCACGATGGATTCTAACGAGCTAGGGCTGTTGACCCTGCAAAATCCTTTCTTCATCGATTATCCGAGGTTGAGGGCGCTAGGAGTTAATATAATCACCGCTCCTACTTTGCTTTCCTTCGCTCAGTTGCAAAATTTCTTTCTCTACACCGCTATCCGTAAGAAATGGGCGCACTATTACTGGAGTCATATGGATTCTGCAGTGCTTTCTCATGAGGAACAACAACCATATAGGAGCCTTTACCAGAGGATTATCGAGAACTGGAATTCGATGAACAAGACGGAGAAGTGGGCAATCAGGTTCTTTGCGTACGATCATTTGGCTTTGGTCAAGGTGGCTGCTTATAAGGATATTGGGGGTTGGGACACACAAATCCCCTTCTATATCACAGATTGCGATTTCCATGCAAGGCTGCACATGAAGAATTACACTACAACTGACGAGAATGTTGGGCACATTTTCGATGTAGGGGGAACGGTACCCGATCTCTCGGTCTTCTATCCCGAGACACCAAGCGAGCCTCTGAACAGTGAGAGATTCAAGCATCTACATAAAGTGCTCGAGGATATTCAACGTTCGAAGAGCGAAGCAAAATACGGTCGCAATCTTTGGCAATCGGAGCAACGTGGTGGAAAAGGAGAACCCTTCTATCGGAACCCAGTAGTAAGTACCTTCACCTACAGTATTCGTACTACCTCGAGGGAGCTGACATTTTCTAATAACACTTAGGGCTTCGAAAAAGCCATGAGGCACTGGATTAAGACTGGCCGGACGGTTTTTGCGGAAAAGTGGGGCCACCGTGATTGTGACATATGGGAAATTGGGAAAGAAATCGACAAGGCTTGGGAGTATAAGAAAGACTGGTGGATCTAATTGTTAATGCATTCAATGACTCCAATGGGGGTGAGCGGTGAATGGGCGAATAGGGTAGGTTTCGATTCGGAGGCGCGAGAGGGATGTTTGACTATTCTAGAGAGTAGCTCAAATTCATGCTTCTATAGTATTAAGTAGATAGATGAGAAAGCAGAAAGCAGGGTTCGCCACAATCAGAGATCAGCCTAGAGGTAGCGGATGTGTTTGTGAGAAATGGGTAAAAGAATGATGGAAAGTTACTATTTCTCGCCGGAGGATCTAGCCCCTAGGGAGTCCACGTCGCCCATACGGAGAACTAGTGGGTGCGTCTTCCATTTGTGTTCGTTTGGTTCCCCATCGCCGGCGTCCTTGGTATGAGAAAATTTCCTCGCGCCCCGTTTAAGCTCTTTTCTCCCTTCCTTTTTGACTCCATTTCTCCCTCCCCTCTTAACGTCGTTACTTCCTAGCCCACGTCTTCACATTGTTCCTGCCCCACTTCTTAATGTCTTTCCTCCTCTACCTCCCAGCCCCAATCGCCTCTTATAATCCACAGTTTCTACTTATCCTCGCTTCTCTCCTCTTGAGGCTATCGCAGATCCAGCTTATCTACCTCGGACAACCCCCCACCAGGAAATCATTAAATTGTCTGAATTTGTACATCACTGGTGAGTTTCACACCTGTGCAAAAGTAAACTTATAACACTTTTATAATATTATGAACCTGTATCAGCAAAAACCTGAGTATCGGACGCCCACCTTCAAAATTCTATCTCCCCTTAGTCATATAGTTTAACATGTAAAGTATATGTACAGTATCTTAGAAAGTATTTCTCAAAATCGTTGAAATTTACTTCTCACTATATAGAATAGCTTTATATACTGGTGTATCTTACTAAAGGAAAATGTAGTAAAATCAAAGCATTTGGTAGTCTGAATAGAGGGAAAGATATGGGTAGGAGAGATAGATAGAATCCAGTGGTAGTAATTTCAGGCATGCACAGTTGAAAGGTCAGAATTTGCATATATTTCTAAGTAGATAATGAAGCCCTTTTAACACAGGATGATCCACATCCAATTCGGTGCCTGTGTGGATGAAAATTTTCATCTCCAGTAAGGGGACAAAAGTCTTGTCCCACCGAAATAAGTGAGAAACATGAAAGAAACAAGAGGGAAATTTTCACTGCAAGGAGAGAGAGGAAATAGTACGGAAACAACAGGGTGATCATAGTTTCAGCCATCAAGTAAGGTATAACAAAGGTTCATGAAGATCTTAGATGAAACCAATATAGGTGCGAAAAACGATAGCTCAGGGACAATATTCCAACAGAAAATATTTGGGGATTGTCAATTGGTTGTGAAGCTATTTCAGTTTGAAACTATTGCATATTTTTTAGGAGAAAAATAATGTAAATGCAACATCCTTGGTATCATATGCAACAATGATTTTCTTACATAACACAATTTGGATATCATGAGGTGTTTGACATTAGTAGTTATAATTTACACAGTATAAATGTTAAAGATTATAACGCTTCATTGCTCCTATTTTCCTCCCACATAGTTTGACAATACCACCGTCAGCTATCATGGCCCATCCGCTCCCCCATCTGCCCCACTGATAGTGCCTGCCTAGGGGTACGCTTAACTCTTCCATCTTCTCCCACCTTTACCTCACTTGCCTCTTGTCTGCTTGATAGGGGAGTTATCTGAACACGCCCAGTAGTTCTGTCTCGCTCATAGGGGCTCACTTAGCGTTTACAAGGTTGGCTCCAGCTCTTAGTTTCTGTTTAGCGCTGGCAGTGGTGGATGTCTTTCTCACCACTTGCACCATCCTCATTAGAGAACGCTTTAGCTAGTCATTTCGGGGTCTGTCTCGAGGTGAGATTTGATCATACCCTCCTAGTTGTTTAGTTCCAGTTGCAGTCGCCTTCCCACGCCTGCCCTTCTTTCATCTTACCATGCCAGTGGGATACCTTCTACAAAGTGACACTATCTCTCAGAGAACAAGGAACTACATGAGAGATATGGTAAAAAGCCATCAGTTTCGTGTCGGTTCATAGTCAGGCTTTGCTTGTACCCTGGGCTCTAACTCCATTTTCTCACTTTATTCTATCGGCTGGTACCCTACTACCATGGCTGGTATCCTACTACCGTACCTGTTAGGTGGTAGCTGAGAGCGATCTCATCGGTCAGAATAGGGCCTGAATTTTAAGATCAAAGATTGTCTAGGAATACTCATAAAGTAATAAAGGAATAAAGGTAAAGATTCAAATTTTGTAAACTTATTATATTGTTAAGGTTACTTCTCCACTACTTCAAGTTGATTCCTCTAACTAACCTGGAGACCCAAAACCTATTTATACTAATCTACCGGTACTTAGTATCCACATACTAACTTGTACAAAGAGGAAGAAGCTTTTAACTTTAGTTTCTACTAAGTGCAAACACCATTTAACCCTGAAAGTTTGCACACCACTTTAACCTTAATTGAGATGAGGTAATTGTCTTAAGGAGATAGTGTCCTATCTCCCAATGACCTCTTAACAATCTCTAGGCTTAAATAAACTAAGTATGTAAATGTTGTCCAAATAGTTATCATTTTAATCGTCTGTTGTAATCAGGAACTAGCTAAGTTAGTTGTCAGGAACTGGTACATAAAAAATATATGCTTGCATGAGTCTCGATAGGCCAGCATCATAGAAAAACTCATGCATCTCCAGTCTTCCAATTCCGGTGGAATTCTCCTCAGACCTTGCGCCTCTAAGATGGACTCTTATTAGAGCCATCCAACATACACGTATTGAACAGGTATCGGTAGTTTCTGAAGTATATTGATAGTGCTGGATGTCTTCTCTCTTATTGATAGAAAATCCCTTGGTCAGCTAATTACTATTGTGAGTGGTCTGTATAGTTTGCAGTTAGAGAGTTATGAATTAGAAATTATTATTTTAATTCCTATATAGCTTTGCCACAACCATTCTTTGAGTCAGTTGACCTCTATAGTCACTTGCGTGACATTACTACATATACTAGGTCTTATATGCCAGTGCCTAACAGCATCTTCTTTTACTACATCAGGCAGTGTAACAGTGATAGTCGGAAGCACTTCGGGGACAGGTAGTCGAAGGCACACTAAGGGGATCTTGGGCCGGAACGGGTACAGGTACACAAACAAGGCCTGTTTGTATGAGGCGTTCTGAGGTTCGTATGACGCGGAGTCACGGTTAAGTTGTAATTCCTAAGTACAGGTGTAGATAGGAAAGTACCAGGTTGCGTAGAGAAAGACACTGTAAAGGGACAGACCCCCTTTATGTAACAAAAGAAATCTGGTGTCACAAATACTATACTAGAATAAATGCCAAATACTATACTAGAATAAACCCCCAATCCTTCCTGCCTACTCAACAACTCTCTATGATCCACCATTACCTAGCCCCTATTAGGTGGCTGTGACACTAACTCCCCTTCATCACGCCAAAGACACCTGAGGCGCTTGCTTCATTGTCCATAATTGGCCCTGATTTGTTTAGATATCGTTCATGGAATTGGTCGACTGCTTATAGACCATTGACATTCTCTCTTGGTTCTCAAGTTACCTCATCATATCATTTCCAACGTATCAGATAGCGTAACTGGTTACGTATCAATTTTGAGTCTACTAACCGTGCCAA
The DNA here is from genome assembly GCA_006112555.1 of Tuber indicum. Taxonomy (NCBI): domain Eukaryota; kingdom Fungi; phylum Ascomycota; class Pezizomycetes; order Pezizales; family Tuberaceae; genus Tuber; species Tuber indicum. The sequence continues at coordinate 288,257 of VBSK01000426.1, read as the reverse complement.
GGTTCCTACCACTTTGTATGACGCTAAGCGACCTCCAAAGTAGGTGGCTGTAACGGCGAAAGGTCGAAGCTCAACAGGATAGCCTAAGGCACACCAAGGTTCAGAGAGCAAGGAGTGGTCGGGGAGCTGGGCAGGAGTTGCTGGTAACAAAACAAGGTGTCAAGGAGGATGCACAGGATTCCAGGTGTCTAGGCCAAGGTTTGATGGTTCTGGTGATTTGAGGTGGACAAGAGATATAAGTCCTCAGTATGTGTATTCTGAGTAAATTACCAGATTGCGTGAAGAGCTAGTTACAAGTGGAGGCTGGCCTCTTTATAAGAAATATTCAATACCTATCTGTCCACTATTGATACTTTAGGGTATAACCCTAACTTTCCATCATACTATTCCAACACTTTCTATTTTCTGTATCTTGGCAATAATCATAAAAGAAGATTCTTACTATGAACAATTCTTACAGACAAAGTAGATGTGGTCAAAAGAAAATAAAACAGCTACCTACATATAGTTACAACGAGGTGTCCGTGACAGTGGCATTCCAAAGGAGTGCCAAACAGCTCAACGATATAAACTGCTCAACAAAAGATCCATCAGTATACCACTATTTATCGTGTCTTTTCCAGAATTGTGCAACCACAACAACATCATGTAAAGCGAAACCTATAGCGATATCTAGTTCAGAATAAGGCAAGCGCTTGATCAAATTAAAAAAGAAAAACAACCTAATATCGCAGCCCTCGTATGGGAACATGGCCTACCGGAACAACCCCTTCGCTCTCAATGGAATGGTTGCCAATGACGCCAATAAAGACCACCCACTAATCGCAAACTAAGTGATGACGAAGAACTTGCCTTATGCCAGTATCTCAATAGACTCGATCAGCTTGGAATACCACCACGATATCGTCATATTGCGTCTTATGCGAACTTAGTTCTGGCCTCTTCCCATGCTCAGTTTTCTGAACCACCCCCCTGTGTCTACCAGTCTTAGACTCGACGCTTCCTTCAGCGCTATCCACAGTATTTCGTAAGAAAGCAGAAAACAATTGACGTTGAAGGTAAACGATCCCACCATCCCAACGACTTGCGTGACTAGTTTCGGCGATTTCAATCAAGACAGGAAGGGAAGGGAATTTTGAGTATTGATGGATACAACTTTGACGAAACCGGTTTCAGGATTAGTATCCGAAGAGACCAGTGGGTAGTAACTCAAGAGCCAAATCGACCACTTACGCTTGCAAGCTCGAGTAATCGTGGATTGGTTACTGTAATCAAAACCATTAGTGGGGATCGGGCAGTTCTACCTCCTACGATTATCGTATCTAGAGTAGTTCATATGGAGGACTGGTACATGAAGACTGATATGCCGGGAACCTACTTGGTTGGAGTTTTGGACACTGGGTATTCGAATGATAAGTCTACTCTGGATTGGCTACATCACTTCGAGGCCTTTTCTGCTCGACGTCAGATTGGCACATGGAGAATGCTTCGCCTTAAGGGCCATGATTCTCACTGCACAAGAGAATTTATTACATTTTGTGATAATCATAAAATTATACCCTTTTGTCTTCCTCCACACTGTACGCATCTGCTTCAACTATTGGATGTTGTAGTGTTCCAACCATATAAACATTACAATGCAGAGGCGTTAGACTGAGCGACATGAACCGGATGTTCACAGTTTGACAAGGTCGAGTTTTTTACAGCAATTGAGTCTATCCGAACTCAAACATTCAAGTCAACAACAATTATATCTGCTTTCCAGCAAATGGGTCATTCAGTTCAACCCCAATATTGTTCTCGACAAACTACACCATAGTCACTCTACCCCACCACCTCGTACACCATCACCAGATCTACAGGTTACCTGTACATCACATACACCAAAAACAGTACGATCACTTAAACGACATGCAGCTTCTCTTACCTCTGAGCTTGAAGAGCTTTCTCCAACCTCAAACTACAGTCTACAGCTCGATCTAAAGCGAAGTTTAGCACTTGCACAAACTGGAGCTCTGGCACTCCAGGATCTCTAAAGCACCAACGCAGCCGAGCTTGCACAAGCAGTAAGACAAAAGCGAAGCCAGCGATCCATACAGAAGGGTGGGGCGCTATATGCATATCAAGCATGCGATATGGTCCAGCAAAAAGAGCAGGACTCAATTGAAAAGGAACTTGAGAAGACTCAACAGTTAGTAGATAACGTACAGAAAACTGTAGATAATAAGATTAAGAAGCAGTGGAAAGAAATTTCCAAACAGATGAGAAAAGCGGTAAAGGACAGGAATAAGCAATTGAGGCTTAGAGGGCTTCTAGGATATGAGATTGGGTACTTTGTTGGGAAGTTTTCTGCTCACGTTTAATAAATCTTTCATTGAGCCGTTTCTATCGTTCAGCTGTTTAGTACTCCTTTGGAGTGCTATCTACTTTGGAGGTCGCTTAGCGTCATTCAAAGTGGTGGGAACCTTGGCACGGTTACCTCTTCAACGAACCATTCTTCCTCAATTCCATTTTCCATTTGATCTAGAGACAAACTAGATATAGATAAGCATGTAAAAGACTTAAACGGTCCCATGACAGTGTCGTATTCTCCACATGGGACAACTAGCTTTCCGATAACCCAGGCCCTGAGCACTCTCTTGCCATATGTCCATGTCCACCACAGTAGAGGCAAAGACCTCTTCTCATACGTTCTTGCTGCTGTGCATCAGTAAGGGTTCGTCGTCCAGATGATAGATCTATAGGGCCTGGAGCGGTTCTATTCGCAGTGGTAATAGGAGGGGTAGTAATTGTCTGACGTTGTTGGGTGGTTACTGGGGTATGCCAGGAGGAAGATCCTTTTTTGTCAGCAATGCAGGCCCGGATATTCTTGTCCAATTTCTTTAGCATATTGGAGTATTCTGCTAGACAGTCTGGCTGGTCCACAATGTTCTGAAGAGCGTCTTTCAGTTCTGAGCTAAGTCCACGGTAAAGTGCACTTCGCTTGGCAGGATCGTTCCATTCTGTGTCCGCTGCCAATCACTGGAAATCTGCAAGGTACTCCACAAATGTCCAGTTCTTTTGGACTAAGTCCTTCAATCACCTCTCCGCAGTTGCTATATGGTTTGGATCACCAAAGGCAGTCTCCAGTTCGTTTAACAAGGCTTCAGTATTGTTGAAGTTGATACCTTCAGAGGAAATATTTGGTTGTATCTGCAAGAAGGCAGGACCAGTAAGAAGGCCAATAGCGTAAGCTAAACGGTGTTGTTCATCCCCAAATTGATTGTAGTCCATGCGGAGTTTCAGGTGAAGCTGGGTAGCAAAAGGGCGAAACTTGCTCATTGTGCCGTCAAACCTTTCTGGGTTAGGGATAGAGGCCTTCTTGCTATTGTTGTGTCCTGTAACAGTTCCATTGTGAACAGTTGCCAGGGCGTTATTCAGGGAGGTAATTGTTGCATTGGCATGAGCAAGATCTTGCTCGGTAGTGCCAAGGTGGGCTTCAAGTCCTTGTCCCTCAATGTGGAGGATCTGAAGTTCCTCATTCAGGTTCTGAATTTGCTGCTGAAACTCCAGAGCGGTAGGAGAAGCTGGGGAAGCAGGCAGGTTCACAGTTTGAAGAAGGACATCTCGGAGGCTGGTAAGGTAGTTGTACCTCTGGTCGGAATTTAGGTTAGCTAGCTGTTTATTAGACAGGGCGGCAGTCTGGCTTAGGTGAGTAAAGAGCTCTGTGGGGACGTCTAATGGTCGAGACATGATGTGGTATGGTGTGGATTGGATCCTCGTAGACGCAACCTTGTGTAACGGTGATGGTCGGAAGCACTTCGGGGACAGGTAGTCCAAGGCACACTAAGGCGATCTTGGACCGGAACAGGTGCAGGTATACAAGCAAGGCCTGTTTGTATGAGGAGTTCTGAGGTTTGTATGACGTGGAGTCAAGGTTACGTTGTAATTCCTATGTACAGGTGTAGATAGGAAAGTACTAGGTTGCGTAGAGAAAGAAACTGTAAAGGGACAGACCCCCTTTATATAACAAAAGAAATCTGGTGTCACAAATACTATGCTAGAATAAATGCCAAATACTATGCTAGAATAAATGCCAAATACTATGCTAGAATAAACCCCCAATCCTTCCTGCCTACTCAACAACCCCCTATGATCCACCATTACCTAGTCCCTATTAGGTGGCCATGACAGGCAGCCCCTTCAGCCCTCTCGAATGCATGGCATAGGGCTCTCATATCGCTACTAGCTTTAACTTACTGCGGGTTCCTTTGTCTTACACTTTTCCCTGCCTCGCATTCATGGGTCATGTGCCCAGCATACTAATATGCAACCATGCATTGGTGTCCTATTCGTTATTTCAACTTCATGGGTGTTAGGTGGAGACAAAGAGTATAGACGTAGGATTGTCTAAGCCAATCAAGATTCATTTTAATAGCTGGAGATTTGACTAAGAAGGCTCTAGAGTAACTTGCTTTATTTATGACAACTTGGAGGGTAAGTGTTAGGCATATACAGCCTACCATAGTGGTAATATCGTGTAACTGACTATTGAGGTCAGGTGATCTAAAAAAGAATGGTTTGCCGCAAAGCTATATAGCAATTAAGGTCCTGTTTGGCATGTCAGAAAAACTGAGTATTTTTTACTTATGCTGAGTTTTTTCTTCTCTATTAAACTAAAATTTTCAAGGGGTGTTTGATACATACAAAAATACCATGGTATTTCAAAACTTTATTTTTTTATTCTCAGTATTTTTTTACCCTGTAATTCATCCAAGCCAATTAGGATAAGGATAACTCTTTCTTATATACTTATTTAAATATTAAGCTATACTATTTTATAAGTTGAATTATATAGTAATATTTTGTTTTCAATAATATGCATAATTCAGGCCCTGTTCGGTGCGTCACAATAAAAATATATCGTAATAAAAGTTGTAAATAACATATATTCTAAAATAAATTTATAACATATTTCAGAAATATAGGTGTTCGTTTGGGCAAACACAAAATAAATATATATGCCAAGCGAATACATGCCCTATTATTGATGCTGTTAAAGTAGGATTAAAAACACCATTTGAAAATGAAAAAGCCTTATAGTGTCATATTAATCTCGATAGGACATTTATACTTCTCAGACAAACAGCACATAACATGACTTGAAACAACAAAAATACGCCCCCTAAATTATGGGAAATAGTGCGTATGTTGAAGACACTGAATGATTTCTTATTGAAGTACTGCTGTAATGAGTGAAAGCTGGAGACAGAAGTGAAAATGGCTCTTTGTTCTTCATTATCAGTTTCAGAATCAGAGTCTGAGCTACTCTGATCACTTGTGGTATTTTGGTCCATTGCTTGTATACTCGCCAAAATCAGAAGTCTGTCCCCGACCTTTACCGATGCGCCAGCTACTGGGTTTGGAACTGTGCTTCCCTCATGGCAACGGGTGGCGTCCCAATAAATAAAAATGATCAAAAGTCACGATGAAGTTCTAGTAGCTTGCGAGCCATTAAGCATGATAGTTGTTTTTACCATTAACAGAAATACACTTCTGCATGATTGCTGGCAATCTTGATATTTCCCGATTGATTTCCTCAACCGTAAGACTATTCCATGCATCCCATAGTGCCCCTTTCATCCCACTGACAGTTGTAATACGCTCATTACCACGGCGACGATATTGAATCTTTTTCCGAAAAAGATCCCAGATGTGTTCGATTGGATTGAAGTCCGGGGAGTTGGGTGACCAGGCAACTTTTCGTATACCTTGCTTTACTCATTCACGATTTGTGTAGAAGGAGTTATGTGCTGGAGCACCATCTACCATAAGTACGAAATCTGGATTTCGTCGAAGGAGACGCTGGCATTCGGGCCATAGGATTGGTGATGCGACATGCTTTACATACCGCCAAGCATCTACACCTCCCTTTTTTCCCGTTCTCTTTAGCTTTTCAATTCTCCATGCTTTTCCCCTCCATGTCTGCGTTGTCTTTGGTGGAGGTTCACCGTGGTCCTATACATATATGCATAATTAGAATCAGATATTGGATATATATAGGATATATGAAGTTACCTTTGCCTCTTTTTGAAGTCTAAATGCTTCTCGAAGCTCCTGCTCTTTTAGAGTTGCGTAATCCTCTGATGCCTTCCATTCAGTTGTAGCCCGCTCTTGCTCCTCCATAATGATTGAATTTATAAGATTCATTTCTTCCTCTGCCTCTTTCTTTTCCTGCTCACTCTCTTCTTCCCATACATAAAATGGCCCTTTATAGTTCCAACCAATCATCCCCCAACACATCACTGAGGTTCCAACATTTTTCTTTATGGTTCCCATACAATCCTCGTGCCATTTCTCATCCTTTGATCGCCAGACATAAGAGGGACCATATGTGTCACCAATAACAATTGACATCTCATCCGTAAAGCCCCAATTGGCCCACTCAACCTCAGGACGCGAAGTATAGTATTGTTCACAAAACTCTCGCCGAATTACACAGTCATCATAATCCAGTATAAACTTTTCGTTTTCTCTATATTGCTTGATACCATGTTTGTGTAGTACGCGAAGAACTGTTGATGGAGAAACGGCTTTGCTTAGGCCAGCTGCGATACAAAGATCATCCAGGCACATACGTCGTGTGTCGAAACCCTGCCGTACCGTTGCCACTATTTGATCCTCCTCTTGACAAGTAAGAAGGCGAGGATGACCAGATCGAGGTTGAGGGTCCAGAATATCTGGTTCCAGACAAATAGATAACAGTGGATTTGTCTCCAAGTCCATAGAAACTCCCATCTTAGATCGGGCTCAACTTTTAACATCTCGGACGAGTTTGGCACAGGTATTCGGTGGAATATTCAGTTCTTAACTGATGTCTGGAAATAGCTTTCCAGCAGAGCTGAGGCTGATAATACTCGATTGGAGGCGAGGTGTAACCTCGTGTCCTTAGCAAATATTAGTATAGACTTCTTATTTCTTATTTTCTTATGGGAATACCTTTTGCATACTCGGTCATCCTGAGTTCTGGTCTCAGAGCATGATTCTCATGTCGGGTTGGTACCACCAAAGAGTTCATGAACTTTGACATCATATTGGCATATGAGACGCCACCCGTTGCCATGAGGGAAGCACAGTTCCAAAACCAGAGGCCGGCGCCTAGGTAAAGGTCGGGGACAGACTTCGGATTTTGGCGAGTATAGTAGAATAATAGAGTAAATCTTGTACTAATTATCAATTGAGTCTTGAATTGATTACATGTTATATACAAATATTTTCTAATATAGTTCTTTTAGAATAACATAGTAGAGGCTCTTGTTTCTAGCCCTTAACCTATAATCTATATTATTATATTTATGCTATAAAAATATATGGTGAAAATAAAAATATATTGTAATATTTTTGGACACACCGAATACACCCCTATATAAAAACTTTTAGTTGCCAAAATTTATGCTATAAAAGTAACTTTTATGCTATAAAAAAGGCGCCTCAAACAGGGCCTCATACTTGTATATATTGAATTGATGGTAAAGTAATAGATGTATATAAAAAAAACAAGTTCTTTGAATAAGCTTTTCCTGAATATTCAGATTTTCAATAATCTGGCTTACAATTCTACTATTTACAAAGATTCTTAAGTATGTGTTAATAAGAAAGAGATAAATAATCTCAATTCAAGATTGATGGTCTTTGAATTTTTTAAATAGCAAGTTCCATTATAGTTGTGGTAAAAGGAATACTTTTTATACTTTGATTTTTAAGTATAATCTATTCTATCAATCTCATATTATTGATTATGCTCCAAATTATTGTCACCAAGTAAAGTGTAAAAAAATAATTATAGGTTGGGCTTGCCAAACACCAATATTTCAACAAAAACTCATTTTTTAAAAAAAAAAAAAAACTCCATTTCTTAAAAAAACTGAGTTTATTTATTCTGTGTCATGCCAAACAGGGCCTAGGTGTTAGGCATAAAGAAAATGCACAGACCTCTCGGTAGGGTAACTGCTCACAAACCCTCATTTATCGAAGCCTAACACCCCCCTCCGGCCCCACTCTGGGGCCCGCACGTCCTTAGCAAGATTTCGAATAGTTGCGTCCCATGACTATAATGTCATCTCAATGAAGCACGCTTTATAACACCATATACGTCGCTGCTGTCTGTCCGACCGGATGCTGTTCGCAGGATATATAGGAGGGCACCTCTGGGTACCTCTGAGAAGTGGAACGGAGGCATTCCGTTGGAGGCGCATTGAGTTATTAGGCTTCAAAGTTA
>VBSK01000426.1:247500-250000 GCA_006112555.1 Tuber indicum | reverse complement strand
AAAGGTGACGGTGGGGGTCTGATGGGAAACTGGCGCGTCTGAGTCTGACGCAAAATGCCAGCCTGCCTGTCATGGTTATGGCAGTGAACAGGCGCCCAACACCCCCCTCCGGCCCCGTTATGGGGCCCGCACGTCGTCGGCGCCGTGCACTTTAGTTGCTCGCAAGCACCAAGATTCGCGGATTTTGCGACGCCGCCGTAACACCGTATACGTCGTCGCCGTCCGTCCGACCGGAAGCTGTTCGCAGGATATATGAGGGGGAGCGGTGAGAGAGGTGGGGTTCGCTTGAGGATATGAGGCAACCACAGCCTGGTGACATTCTGTCATCAGTCTTGACACACCTACCGCTCCACTAATCCCTTATTATGTGGTTAACCATGTCATATCCATACGTTAGTCAAGTCTGGCCATCGTTCTTGCTGTGCAGTTCAGATTCTGATCCTGCGGTGACGCACCTCTTTCTGTCTGGGGAATTCCTGGCGTTAAGAGCATAGTCCATCAGGCCATTATGCCTGCAGCTAGATTTCGATTGTCCATGACGAGATGCGGATAAAGTTGAGCACAGTCCGACAAGTCTACCCACCGCTAGGCACAAGAGTGTTCTGCGGTCCGTTCAGGCTGTTGGCCAGAGTCTGGAGCTGGTACAACAGCCACTATCTCCTTACTCCCCTTTGGTAACTCTTAGGGGATCTGGATGGTAATTGGAGTCGTATAGTTCCTGCATTCAAGTATGCCCACCAGCAATGGCGGTGCATCAAAGAGGGAGTCTGTGGATTGATGGCCAATGGCCAGATATCCCGTGATAAAAACTTGAGGTGATGGTGTGGTCAGGAGCTGGTCTGTATTTCATGACAGCATAACCTGATCCCGTCACATCTCACGCTGGCCAGCTATGCCACCATTTCTTCAGGTTGTTTGAGAATTCTCAGTGACAATTTTAAGAGAACGTGGTGTGCGGAATCTGGTCGCAGTATTTCAGGTGAGGCAAATGGATGTAGGGTTCTCTCTGCGTTTCCGAGGACCGGGACGTAGCAGTCACCTTACCGCATCGGAGTTTATAACCGAATGCTTGACCATTAAGGTGCTATCACTTTGGACAGTTGGGCTCAATTCTGTGATGACTTGTTCTCGCTGCCAATATTCTTTGCTCCCGATAACAATGTTACAAGGACGCATGGTTAAGATAGTTACCTGGTTGATCCTGCCAGTAGTCATATGCTTGTCTCAAAGATTAAGCCATGCATGTCTAAGTATAAGCAAACTATACAGTGAAACTGCGAATGGCTCATTAAATCAGTTATCGTTTATTTGATAGTACCTTTGCTACTTGGATAACCGTGGTAATTCTAGAGCTAATACATGCTAAAAATCCTGACCCCTGGAAGGGATGTATTTATTAGATAAAAAACCAACGGCTTCGGCCTCCTTGGTGATTCATGATAACTTAACGAATCGCATGGCCTTGCGCTGGCGATGGTTCATTCAAATTTCTGCCCTATCAACTTTCGATGGTAGGATAGTGGCCTACCATGGTTTCAACGGGTAACGGGGAATTAGGGTTCTATTCCGGAGAGGGAGCCTGAGAAACGGCTACCACATCCAAGGAAGGCAGCAGGCGCGCAAATTACCCAATCCCGACGCGGGGAGGTAGTGACAATAAATACTGATACAGGGCTCTTTTGGGTCTTGTAATTGGAATGAGTACAATTTAAATCCCTTAACGAGGAACAATTGGAGGGCAAGTCTGGTGCCAGCAGCCGCGGTAATTCCAGCTCCAATAGCGTATATTAAAGTTGTTGCAGTTAAAAAGCTCGTAGTTGAACCTTGGGTCTGGCTGGCCGGTCCGCCTCACCGCGTGCACTGGTCCGGCCGGATCTTTCCTTCTGGCTAGCCGCATGCCCTTCACTGGGTGTGTCGGGGAACCAGGACTTTTACTTTGAAAAAATTAGAGTGTTCAAAGCAGGCATATGCTCGAATACATTAGCATGGAATAATAGAATAGGACGTGCGGTTCTATTTTGTTGGTTTCTAGGACCGCCGTAATGATTAATAGGGATAGTCGGGGGCATCAGTATTCAATTGTCAGAGGTGAAATTCTTGGATTTATTGAAGACTAACTACTGCGAAAGCATTTGCCAAGGATGTTTTCATTAATCAGTGAACGAAAGTTAGGGGATCGAAGACGATCAGATACCGTCGTAGTCTTAACCATAAACTATGCCGACTAGGGATCGGGCGATGTTCTTTTTCTGACTCGCTCGGCACCTTACGAGAAATCAAAGTCTTTGGGTTCTGGGGGGAGTATGGTCGCAAGGCTGAAACTTAAAGGAATTGACGGAAGGGCACCACCAGGAGTGGAGCCTGCGGCTTAATTTGACTCAACACGGGGAAACTCACCAGGTCCAGACACATTAAGGATTGACAGATTGAGAGCTCTTTCTTGATCATGTGGGTGGTGGTGCATGGCCGTTCTTAGTTGGTGGAGTGATTTGTCTGCTTA